>ONZH01000188.1:0-73453 GCA_900303285.1 Rhinella marina | reverse complement strand
AAATATTTTCACAACAAGGACCTAAGAGCCCTCGATGGGAGAGCTTTGTGTGGGGGCCTGTTATAGGGAAGAGATGCGGCCCTGGGGCTCTAGCCTGCCTTCTCCATGAGCCTCTGGCCGCCCACGGCCTCTTCCTGCCTTTTGCGGTCCTACGCATCCCTCAACATCCCCACTGCTTTACCTGCTAGACATGACACTGGGCCAGGTCGGGTCACTGACTTCGTCATACTCAACCACCTCCTCTTACACTGCCTCACTTTGCTCCAACAGCCTCCCTTGCTGGCAACTGTGCCTCATCATCGTCCCTAATCACTTTACACTTTAGTGCCCGTTCCACACCACCATCAGCTAGAGATGGAGCTTGCTCCAGTGTTTGGGCATCAGAACAAACAAAATCCTCAGATAGCTCCTGCGATTCTTGCATGGGTGGGGACACTGGGTTGATAACATTGGGCAGGGTGGGAGGGAGGAAGGAGGGTCAGAGTGAGGTCCCTGCAGTTTCTGCAGGCTATCGACGAGACTGGACTTTGTGGACTTGACTGGGTGGTGGACAGATTTAACAAATCTAGAAGGAGAAGGAAGGGTTTGCCGAGCGGTCTGTAAGGGTTGCGGAAATCCAGACAGAACCAAGGCCCCAAACTTGGGTGGGGGTAGCAGGTTTGCCCGTCCCCGCCTCCACAACATTCACCCAGTGTGCTGTCAGGGAGATGTAGCATCCCCGGCCTCAAACCAAAGTGTTGGTGGTCAAATGGCCTTTTGCAGTAACCGTGTTACTCGGGCGTGGATGATGTTTTGGGACATGTGCCTGGGCAAGGCAGGGATGGCACAGAGGGAAAAATAGTGATGGCTTGATTGCTTTCCCCCTTGCCTATGCCATCTGTGGTTGTCATAGGCAACATGATTTTAAGGGGTGCAGAATTTCATCTTCTTTTTTGTCTAGTTTGGCTTGGGGTCCATGGCAATGTAGAGGAAAGAAGGTTTCCTTGTATGGTCTCACTTTACAGAGAGGTTAGATTGTCTTTGGAGTGTATTGTTGAGAGGCTGTGATAGTGGCGTAATAGTGCGACTTGGGCGCGTTATATGCACCCAGACATGCTTCCCCTGCTGTCCCAGTTGCATTCCAGCAGTGTTGGCATCCTTTTCTGAGGTTTCAGGGTGGACTTGGTGACCTCCAAGTGGTCGAATTGAGATTTCCAAGTGGCGAGCATTTTTTTCCCATAGACTTTAATGGGATTCGATATTCGGTCGAATAGTCGAATTTCGCGGTCTATTCGAATCGAATTTCGAACTTTCGAATATTTCACTACTCGCTCATCTCTAGTGTCCATCATTTTAGTTAGAAAAATGGTTTTGCATGATGCACTGTTTTTCCTGTTCAAGTATGGTGGAATTTCCATCAAATTCGATACAGATATCAATGGAACATTGAACAGTATTTATCATCTATCCACCAATCGAATGCACATGATCAGTAATAAATGCATGATCGCTGGGATTTTAACTGCTAGGATTCCCACCAGTCACAAGAATGGAGGTTCTATACCCCAATTTGAATGGAGAAGTGGTCATGCACACCTAGTAGCACTCCACTTAATGTTTCTAAAACTGACAGGGTGAATAAAAAGCAGCATTGGACCATTGTGTGAATGTGTGCCCTCTGCTCTATTTACATGGGGGACCCAGGACACCAGTTCTCCTCATGGTGGGGGTCCCTGGGCTCAGACCGTCAGCAATCATACTTTGATTGCCTATCCTGTAGTTAGGTAATAAATGTCTGAGGTTCCACACTTGTAATGTTCACTTCTCCACTCAGTATTTCAGTACTCTGTTCCAACAGAAGAGCATATTACCAGAATGCTGGTTACGGTTATTACGCTTGCAGCAGTATTTTTCTGGCAAAAAAGATTTTAAAGAGTAAAAATTTGATCAGTTTAACTGATACAGAAAAAAATGTGGTGTGAAAGAGTCCTTGTTAACTACTTCCCATCCAACTATCAGGGGTATTAATGAAAATGTGTGTAAGGGCTCATGTATGTACATGACTATATTATACTTACCCATTCACTTCCGCAGTCCCACAAAAGGCTTTAGCAACTATAGCGTGATGATGCCTGTTCCTCACCAGTGGCTAAAATTCATGCAAAAAACAAAAATGTAAAAAAAAAAAAAGTAATTCAGCTTATATTTTGTTTTTTGAACCAAGTATAGCAAAAAAAGGACAAATGAGAGTCAGTTATCATGTTGTAAGCCAAATATTGCTTAAACTTGAGAACAGTCTGTGATCACTCATGCCAAAATTGTGTCCCTAGCTAAGCCTCATCAACAACTCAGAGAACATCTCAGCAGTGAAACTCGTGTCACAGGTTGTGAAGCACTAAACTAAAATATTCAACATCAGGCATTAACCTCAAAAAGTCTAGACCAAATACCTTAAACAACAGGGTAAATTATGGTTAACGAATATGTGTGTGTACGGTAAGTGCTTCTATACAAATTACCTAGCATTACAAAACTTTTCTTTTTGTCTTTTATAGCATACCGGCCTAAAAGCTATTACAAACACTAAGTTCAAGAGCCCACCGATTTGTATAAAAAAGGAGTTTGCTGCCCGCAGTGGAACCAAACTGAAAAAAACTGGTTATAAAGGTATATACACAACTAATCATTGTAGTTTCAGGTTATCAATTCAATGAGAAAAAGACATGTCCTCATCCGAGCCTCATTTTTTGCGGGTCAGATGCTGATCCATTTACTTCAATTGGGCCCGCATAAGATGCGGTCAGCATATTCATGTGCTGTCCGTATCTGTTTGTCCGATCCGCAGCCCTCCAAAAATATAGAACATGTCCTATTCTTGTCCACAAAATACAGGGCAGGCCATTCCGTTCTGCAAATTACAGAATGCACAAAACCAGTCTACATTTTTTGCTGATTCGCAATTTGCAGACCGCAAAAACGGCAATGGCCATGTGCATGAGCCCTTAAAGTGTAACTATTTTGCTATTGTGTAGGGACAGAGATTATTTTAATGCTTTATTTTGGGAAATAGTTTATTTATAGTAGAAAAACTTGGATCTTTTCAGAGAGCTTTCGTAACAGCACAGTGCTGCACTGACTAGGAAGACGGGCTAGGCTGGGCGCTGCTGGTTGTCTGCCCTCACTGCTTCCTCATATATTAGTGGGGACAATACAGTCATAACTAGAGATGAGCGAATCTATTCATCGATTCGTTGATTCATATCGAATCTCGGAAATTTTTAGCTGCGAAGCGAATATTAGGTGATTCGCTTCGGCTTTGTACGCATTCGCTAGTTGTCCTATAAATTATACGCTATTGCTATGTATAAGTTACTCTATACGCTGGTGCATACTAATTCAATTCATTAGCAAAATTTTACTGTTAGTTCGTTTATCGTGTGCAAAAGTCTGGGAAGAAAGCGGTCACCTGACCTAGTGGGCAGGGCTTGCTCTGATTGGCTCAGGCTCGGTAAGCCAGTGACGCATCACTTCTGCTGCGACTGCTGAGACGAGCAAAAGCACTGTGTGTGAAGTTCTGAGACTCTGAGACCTGTTTTGTGAAAATTGGGGTGTAATTGCTCTGGGAATCCATATTACAGATATCAGGGATACTGCAGGGCAAGTGCAGGGCAAGTTCATGGCTAGTAATTAATCAGGCAGGGAGAGAGAGACAGGGAGAGATAGGGAGATACAGGGACAAAGACCAGCTGCAGGGCCACAGAGTGAATTGAAAAATGTCTGGAACGGATAAGCAAAAGGGGTCCAGTTCCAGCCAGACCTCGAGCTCTAAAAAAAAGGAGAAGGTGGCACAGGGCAGAAGTGCCAAAGGACCTGTAGCCGGAGCATCTACTAGTAGTATTTGCAATACTTGGCCGTTGTTCCACCAGGCTAACCCACCAAGGAGCAAAATTGTAGTGGAGGAAAAGTGGATGAGGTAGTGGAATGGATGGCACGCTCATCTCAGTCTCAGCCGGATGATCTGTCATCTCCTGATACAGTATCCATATGAAGCCAGGGGTCAGACTCAGAGCATTCCTCCTGCTCCACCATTCCTCTCCAGCAAAGCCCTTCATTTTCGTACGCAATTTGTACGCTTATGCGTACGTGTTCAAAGAGGTTGCGTACCTTTTTACCTGAACGTTCGTTATTAGTGCGCAAATGTTCACTAAAAGCCATATAATTACGTATATTTTGTACGCAAATTCAACAAATCTATTCGTCAAAAATACGAATCTTAGGAAAAGTTCAGCAAATGTTCGGCGAATAAAATTTTGCATGATTCGCTCATCTCTAGTCATAACTTTAAATGAAATATATATTTATACATTTAGTTCCTGCTCACTGATCAGCATGGCCAGCGCTGTCAGTGTGAGTTCTTCTCCTGTATTCCCAGCTCGCTGAGCCAGCCGCCAGAAGAAGGAGACAGGGTGAAGCTATTTTACTGTATCGGGCTCTTCTCTCTGTGCAACTGCTGCTCACTCTGCTCTTTTTTGACAGGGCAAGACAGTGTAGATGATATCATGCTTGGCCCTGTCATTCATATTGGAGAGGGCTTGCCTGTTTCTGAGACAGCAGAGCCTCTAGGTGTAATGGTAATGCCCCCGTTGCTCTTAGAGGCTTATTTGCATATATTAAAACATCATTTTTCTCAGCAATGAACATGGGACCAACACAGGTGCCTTCAGCTGCCAAGCACACATGCAACAGGTCAGCCAGTGTCATAGGAACAAAACTGCTGACAGATGCATTTTAAAAGAAACCTGTCATTATGATTCTGGACTATTATCTGAAGTAATACATGAGTGGTATTTCACATAAGGAATCAAGATTGACATTTTTAATTTTCCTACTTCCTCCAATTCCTCCACTGTCAGCACTCAAAGCTGCGCTGAAAAATAAAGTTTGGACTGTGCCATGCTAACATAATGGAGAAGACTACTGTGCACATGCACAACAGTCCTGACAATAGTATTTTAGTACAGCTTTAAACCTGACTCACTGCAGTATCAATCATTTATTACTGTAGATAATAGTCCAAGATCCCGTCGACAGATTCCCTTTAAGCCCCCAAATTAATATAGACCCTTTGAACCCCAAATTAATTTAGAACCCTGAACCAGACCTTCAAAACTAATTCAAAGGCCAGACTCAGACCCCCAAAATTGCTTAGTCACACAGTCAGATCTACAGTTTAATTCAGGCCCTGATTCAACTCCCCAAAACTGAAACAGACCGTAGACTCAGACATTCAAAATTAATTCAGATCCCAAACCTATATCCACAATTTACTTACAACCCAGATTCAGACTAAAATTCATAAAGATCCTAGACTCAGCTCCAAAATGAATTCAGTCCACACTCAGTCCAACAAAACTAATTCAAACCCCAGATTCAGACCCCCACAACTAACATTCCCAAATTTAAAACAGATTCCAGATTGAGACCCCCAAAATTAATTGAAACCCCAGACTTTGATCCCTAAATTTAAAGGGAACCTGTCATCTCCACCCCGTGAACTAGAGTAAGTGTTGTATAGTGTAAGTGATGCTGAATCCGAATATGTAAGTTTTATCTTCATACTCACTTCCATTCTGACTCTGTGCTCCCAGAAACCTTCAGTAAAATGCACTCACTGGACTCCGGTGCTCACTCACATAATGGAGACGACTCAAAGAAGAGTCCAGTGAGTGCATTTTACTGCCGGTTTGTCAGATCACAGCGTCAGAATGGAAGTGAGTATGAAGATAAAACTTACATTTTCGGATTCAGCATCACTTACACTATACAACACTTACTCTAGTTCAGGGGGTGTTTCGGAGATGACAGGTTCCCTTTAAAGGGGTTGTCTCACCTCATAAAATGGCTCCCGTAATGCCCAACCTGTCAATAGAAGCCACTTGCTAATATAGGTCCGGATACAAAAAACAAAAATGGAGGAGACAGCACGTCCGTGGAAATACTTTTAATCCGGATGCTACGTTTCGGCCCAAGAGGCCTTTATCAAGCATATCATGCTTGATAAAGGCCTCTTGGGCCGAAACGTAGCATCCGGATTAAAAGTATTTCCACGGACGTGCTGTCTCCTCCATTTTTGTTTTTTGTATCCTGACTGCTTTCTTGAAGGGATTCACCAACCTTCTTGGAGACGTGCACCCACATGCACTTACTTCTTGGGGTGCTGTCCTACCCTCTTCCTATTTTTGCTAATATAGGTCCTTTAGCCAAACTTTCTAATTTTGTATATATTTAATGTATTCTTCAACCCCTTTATTTACCACTGCTGCAATCTAGGTGCGGTGGCCATGCTTGCTCACTGCCAGACATGGCTCCGTCTTCTATAGTGGCCGGGATTGTGGTAGCGTGCATAGACATGCAGTCACACCAACTCCTGTCCTGGCCAAGACATTCATGGTATTCCTGGAGTTTTTTCTACACAACTACTTCCCCCACCACCAGCAGCTTTTAGCTGCTCACAGACAGAAAGTATTACAGGTCCAGCGATTGCGCAATAGTCCTGAATCTGTAACACACTTCATTACTGCCAGCTGACATCATGTGACTGATGACATGTGATAAACTTCTAGACGCTATATGCAAATATAGAGATAACAGTGTGTATTTTGGAGGCTGCTAATGAAAACGCCTCACTAAACACAGGTTGGCCTGTGTCTTCAATCAAACTAGGAGTCATCTGTCCCCTAGGCAGCAGATATTTTAGGGCTGGGGAACAGTAGCAATCCTGAACTTCTGAGCTGAAACAACCCCTTTAACTCAAGCCCCAGACGTGGGCAAACAGTTTAATTCAGATCCTAGAATATAATTAATGCAGGCCCAAGACTCAGACCCCTAAAATGAATTCAGATCCTAGACTCAACCCCCCAAAATTTATTGAAATCCCATGCTCAGCCAATTCATTCAGATCCAGAATGAAACAACCCAAAATGAATAAAGATCCCAGACTAAAGCTACTTTCACACTTGCACTTTCCCTTTCCGCTATTGAGATCCATCATAGGATCTCAATAGCGGAGGAAAACGCTTCCGTTTTGTCCCCATTCATTGTCAATGGGGACAAAACTGAACTGAAAGGAGTGAACTAGAATGCATTTTGTTCCGTTTGGTTGCATTCCCATGCCAGACAGAAAAACGCTCTAAGCAGTGTTTTTCTGTCCAGTATGGGATGCGGAGCAAGATGGATCTGTCATGACACACAATGTAAGTCAATGGTGCTGGATACGTTTTCTCAGACACAAAAGACAATGGTTTTAGTGCCGGATCCGTCATGGCTATTTTAGAGATAACAATGGATGCAGCCAGTTGTATTATCATGATGGAAGCATTTTATCTAATCCATGACAGAAATGTGAGCAAAAATGCAAATGTGAAAATAGCCTAAGACTTCAAAATTTATTTAAACCCTAGACTTGGATGCCGACAAATTAATCTAAACCACAGAATCCCAAATTAAATTCAAACCAAGATTTGGCAGGATATCACTCACCTCATACAATTTTGCTGTTTGGTGGCTCCTTCGAGAATTAGAATAACATGGCATGGTGAGAATGGGACAGGCAGTGGTATCCGGCTAAGCAGTATCAGTGCTTTACAATGCAGGCAGACATCACCTTCTGGGCAGGTGGCTCTGTAACCTGTCGACCATATCTAAATGACCCTTGTGGATTTACATTAGATATAAGCAATGTCCCACTGACGTGTACGAGCACCTCCCTACTCCTACTATGAAAAGCAGATAAATACATAAATTAGGTCAGGAAAGTGCCATCCCAAAATATTTCCACACTAGGTACCCTGCTGGCTGGTCACACTGTCTTTTGCCAGTCCAAAACCCTTTACCATGACAATCTAAAGTGCAAGGCTTGTACTATATTCAACTACAACATCCAAAGCTTCTGGCCTGTAGCATTTGGACCCCACAACGCCACGTGCAAAGCTCCTGATGTTTTTCCATATGAACTCAGCCCCATCATATTCAAATCTCTGTACTATACGCCCCCCCCCATCACATACAGTACAAGTCTCATGGGTTGTACCATATGAACCCCACCACATTACATCATCAACCCTCTTTTTACCCTTAAAAAAGGGTTTTAAAATAACATGACCTTGTTTTAACATTTAATGCATGAGGTTGTTTTAACATTTCATTGATGTAGCTGTATTCTATCTTTTGAGTGACATAAATGAAAAAAGTAATTCGGCCAATTCAGGAATATGCAATATGTACAATACAATACAAGACTACTGTGTTTTAAGTTGTAAAAAAACACAGGGATTGTGTTATTTTGTATTGTACATATTAAAAATCCCATCTAGATGCACACTTTAAAAAACATCTTTATATTTTTACATTTCCGTGTTTTACTGTGATTATACTATTCTAAGTTGGGGGAGGGTGGCAAAGTATATTTGAATTCTGCACACTATTACTTGTTACACTTTTAAGTAATATTTAAGTAATTTTAATGCAATCTTACATTTTCTTGGAAAAGAGAAAGAGATACACGAGCATTTCACACGAAGACACTTTCCAGACAGCTGGTTTTTTGAAGTCGTTCCTGTGGAGTAAGTAATAATAATAATGTCACCTTACAGCAATTTAGATTGACAGCTACTGCCTTCAGCCAGTTTAAGCTATAGTTTAGCAATCGATATTACAGCTGTAATAACAGGACATCCTGTAGTTCTGCTCAAATTAACTTATGGGTAAGTACATCTTTGAAGGCATTTTTTTATTATTACTGTATTGTACTGATTTTGAGCTAAAATCATTTTTCCACTTGGTCTTCATTAAAACTTTTGAGCCCCTTTCTCTACACAACTTTGAGATTCTCTAGCAGCATGCTTTGCATTTATTATTTTCCATCATGCAGCTCAGCTGACAGCTCCTTATCTGTGATCTCTGACCTCCTAAACACTTATTATAGCTCACTTCTTATCTTACAATATTCTATTCCTATCTTACAAAGAGGAAGTGAAAGTATGATTTAGGCTACTTTCACACTAGCGTTTTATAATTCCGGTATTGAGTTCCGTCATAGGGGCTCAATACTGGAATAAAACACTTCAGTTTTGTCCCCATTCATTGTCAATGGGGGCAAAACTGAACTGAAGACAACGGAATGCTCCTGAAAGCATTCCGTTCCGTCTTGAGACCGGAGAGCAAACCGCAGCATGCTGCGGTTTGCTCTCCGGTCCAGGCATCCGCACCAAGACGGATCCGGAATGACCCCCAATGAAAGTCAATGGAGACGGATCCGTTTGGTGTGATACAATGGTGAACGGATCCGTCCTCCATTGACTTTCAATGGAGTTCATGACGGATCCGTCACCTGCACACATACATACATACACACATACAGACATACCCATATACAGACATACACATAAACATACACAGACATATACACCTACAAATACACATACATACTTACATGCTCCTGGCAGGTCACCATAGCGCAGGAGGAGCAGGACGGCACACACATAGGACTATTCCACCCGGCGCCCAGCAGAGGGAGCTGTGGGGAATCGTCCTATGTGCGTGCTGTCCTGCTTCTGTACTGTGCTGTGGAGACCTGCCGGGAGCATGTAAGTATGTGTATTTGTACAGTACAGACCAAAAGTTTGGACACACCCTCTCATTCAAAGAGTTTTCTGTATTTTCATGACAGAAAATTGTAGATTCACAGAGTGTGCAAAGCAGTAATCAAAGCAAAAGGTGGCTACTTTGAAGAACCTAGAATATAAGACATATTTTCAGTTGTTTCACACTTTTTTGATAAGTATATAATTCCACATGTGTTAATTCATAGTTTTGATGCCTTCAGTGTGAATCTACAATTTTCATAGTCATGAAAATACAGAAAACTCTTTGAATGAGAAGGTGTGTCCAAACTTTTGGTCTGTACTGTATGTGTGTATGTACTGTGTGACATGTGTGGGGCCGCAGCGCGGCTCCGGCCCCACACATGTCCCTGCGGCAGCACGGATCCGGCAGCACCCTTCACCTGCCTGATCCATGCTGCTGCTAATGTGAAAGAGGCCTTACACAGCTAGACAAACAGTTAACCCTTTGTGACAGAACATCTGAATATATTTAATAAAGATTAATTGAAAAAGATTTTTAGCCCAAAATGAGTAAAATACAAAAAAATCACCCCCGAAGGTGTTCATAGCCTTTTAATCATTATGTAGTTTTAGCAACAGGTAAGTGAATTTCCTTGAGATTGGTTTTGATTATTAGAGGTAAGATATTTTATTGTTTTTAAATTATTGAGCAGGTAGAGTGAAGCATTACTACTACATGCAGTCCTAATAGCTTGTTGGGACTGATATTACTTTATTTATCCTGGCGTGATATTTGTTCTACAGCTCAGATGGACACACTGTACTGAATCGAACTACACCACACAGCATCACTAATTGGGTGACTGATGCCATCTGCTTAAGCAACACCGGTTTTGCCATTGTCACGGGCGTTGAGCTCACCACCTTCCAACCTTACTTCATCGACCTGATTGTTCCCTACTCTGTAGTACAAGGAGAGAAATTTACAATACAAGCCGTGGTATTCAGCTATGCAAAGAATTGTATTCTGGTAAGAAAGATGCTGCTAAATCTAAAAATTACAGCTGAAAATCTTTGACAGCATCCATTTTCTGGTAGTGTATTTACATTAATGACAACAAAAAATCAAGAAATTAGTAAACTGAAAGTTCGGTATTTATTATGATTAGAGAAGAGCGAATCTATTCGCCGCTTCGTAGGTTCGATACGAATGTTCGTTATTTCCTACACCGAAGCGAATCCGAATCTTTTCAGATTCGCTTCGGAAGATTATTCTTAAATCTTTGTACGCTAACGCTGCGTACGCATCATACAATTTGTACGCTAATGCTACGCATCTCATAATTTGTACCCTAATGTGTACAGTACGTATTCAGTTAAGTAGCGTACTGGTGGCCGAATGAGGAGCTGAGCGGATGCGAGGCTAGCTCCAGAGCCTGCAAGACTTATACAGCTGCCCACAGCATTAAAAAAAAAACACCACAGCACGACCAGAAAGCTTTGGGAAACTCTCTGGACCCACACCTCACCTCAAATATGGGCCGTACAAGATGAAAGGAGGAAACTCCAAGTAAGATTGAGGTCTTCAGCAGGGCTGCCGGAGGCATCCAAGATGGCGCCTGCTCTCCACACCACGCAGCACAGGAGAAGCTGCCCGACACAGCTCCCTTTACAGCGAGCCTCACGAACATAGGAGAAAGATCTCCTTCAACTCCAAAAGGTAAGCCCACCTTTGCAGCACCATCCCCATCCAAAATACCTCAATCTACAGCTATCCCCCACTACCAGAACATGCTGCAAGATGCCACCTCTCTATTTAATGAGGGAATCCCACCACAGGAGAAAAAACCACAAGCTAATTGCTCCCATTCATCCACCAACGTTTCTAACCAATCTTTACCAGTCACAGAATCCAGTTTAAGGTTCTTACTGTCAGACCTGAGACACTCCATGCAAAAAGATATAACTTCTGCGTTTACCGCCCTGCAAAAAGATTTTACTCAAATCGGAGAAAGAACGTCTCATATTGAGAATAACATGGAAGAATTTACTAATGCCCACAACCAGTTGGTGGACGCACATAATGATGTTGAGGATGAACTAGCGGATCTTAAGGACCGCTCAAGACGCAATAATTTGTGTTTCAGGGGAGTCCCGGAAACTATTGAGCATGATGTTATTAAGGACTTCCTTACAGATTATTTTGTTGCACAAATTCCAAATGCAGAACAAAGAGATCTATTAATTGACAGAGTGCACAGAATTCCTAAACCTAGAAGTGCCCCCAGTGCCGCACCCAGAGATATCATTGCCAGACTGTAATTCTACCACCACAAGCAGCATCCTCTGCACAAGATCTTCCTGAACGCTTCAAGAACATTTTAATATTCTCTGACCTTTCAGCAGCAACGCTAAATAGATGCAGGGAATTTTTGACTGCCACTAAAATCCTTAGGGATCACAATATCCCTTATAAATGGGGGTACCCAGTAAAGCTCCTAATCTTCAAAAATGGCATAACCCACTCAATCTCCTCTCCAAGCGACACTATGAAATTACTCCAAAATGGTCACTAGCTTCGGTAGACGAAGACAGCAACTCGCCCATCAAGAAAAGACCACCTACTCTGGCCAAAGAATGGACCTGAAAACTTTGTTGGATGAGAAAGGACTTTTCCCACCCGTCTCAAAGGACATATCATTTTAATTAGTTAAGGGTCACTTGACTGAGTTATTTAAATACACTTATTGTTGCAGGTCTCATCGGAGATGATTTACCTGTCTTTTTTCTGTATTTCGCCTCCATTGATATCTGGATAATCTGGTATCAGTTGGTTCTCTTTGAACCGGACATTGATTTATTGTACGGTTATAGTCAAAGTTAGATTGTTTTTTATAACCTTGTCTATCTTACCTATCTTTCTCTTCTGTTTTAATTTTTTTCTTTCCCTTCACATTTCCCCATAACCTTCAAGTTACGAAGTAGCTTAATAATTTTCATATTTTCGTATTTTCATTTTTCTTTTACTGTCCGCGGAGCAACTGCGTTATCCTTACATTGAGGTGCCTGCACCGGCTCTGTAGATTCTTGTATTATCTGCTTTGCACTTCCTTCACTGCCAGCGATGGTTATCAAAATTTCTTTAATTAATGCCAATGGACTAAACAGTCCCTTCAAAAGATCTCTTTTATGGAAAGAAGTTAATTCCCTTAAAAGTGACGTAATCTGCATTCAAGAGACTCACTTGAACGAGTCTGATACTCATAGACTTAATCATAAAAAAATGTACCAACTTATTTACATCACCTGCAGTGAACAAGAAAAGAGGGGGGATTATCGCAGTCAAAATTTCCCTTTCTTTTCAAATGATCCAAAACAAAATTGATACCGAAGGGAGATATATTATACTTGTTTGAAACATCAATAACACAATAGACACCTTAGTTTCCTTGTACGCTCCTAACACAAACCAGTTTGCATTTATCAAAGAAGTAATTTCCTCTGCCCTATCTATCAAACAAGGCTCCCTAATTATATGTGATGACTTCAATTTACCGCCATCACCTTATATTGACAAATCAAACCACACAAATTCTCATCATTTGGTGCGCACACAAGCCTTTTATAAGAGGCCACCTTATTCGCATTTCAGCCTTTTTAAAAAAACAGACGCACCCGAACTGAACAATTGTGTGCATCCATAACCAACTTAGAAGCCATGCACAAAACAAATCCTTCCCAAGCAATATTAAATCAATTTAAAGATTTACGGTACAAACTATATCAGCTTTTCCAAAATAAATTTGAATATAACCTGAGGAAATCTAAAGATAAATATTACTCACAAGGAAACAGAGCAAGTACAATATTGGCTAATAAGATTAAAACCCCCCAAGTCAGAAAAAAAAATCAATTTATTTACAACTCTTGCAAGGAAAAGATCATAAATCCCCAAGGCATTTCTAACATGTAAGCTGACTACTATTTGACTTATATAACCTTAAAGACAATAATTCAGTACCCCAGCCGACTCCAGATCTCATTAATAAATTTCTATTGGACATCTCTTTGCCAAAATTGTCCCCTGACCAACTAGCGCAAATCAACAAACCAATTAAAATTACAGAAATAACTAAAATTATCAAAACAACCAAAAACAATAAATCTCCTGACCACGACAGACTGTCTAATGAATACTCCAAAACATCTGCAAAAATACTAGCTCCCCAGCTTCTATCTACATTCTCCCATATAATATCCATTGGGAATATACAACCTGAGATACTTCCGGCCACTATAGTGGCCCTCCCTAAACCAGGAAAATCTCCTGATCATCCAGGGAATTTCCGACCTATTTCCCTCCTAAATGCCGACCTTAAAATCTATTCTAAACTGTTGGCCAACAGACTGTCTCCCCTGATTCCACACCTGGTCCACCATGATCAGGTAGGTTTTGTCAAATCTAGACAAATGCTAGATTTTTCCAGATGTATAATAGACGTTATCTATGTGGCAGAGGCGAAACGATCCCTATTTCTAGATGCAGAGAAGGCATTCGATCGAGTACATTGGGGGTATCTTGAGGCAGTACTTTCGAAATTTGGCATATTAGGCCAATTTGCCAAGGCTATATGTGCACTTTATACAAAACCCTCAGCTAAAGTATTAATAAATGGAATGTTATCCAACCAATTCCCAATTAATAACGGAATTAGACAGGGCTGTCCCCTCTCTCCTATTTGCACTAATAATTGAGCCCCTAGTGGAAAGAATAAGGTCTCATCCACAAATCACTGGTATTAAAATTGGCGACACTAATCATAAAATTGGACTGTTCACAAATGACATTATTTTGGCACTTACCAACCCGACTGTGTCACTACCTATTGTGATGGAAATCTTGAAATCATTCAACTCTGTTTCCTATTATAGCTTGAACGTAGAAAAATGCCAAGTCCTTAACCTTGGTCTGATAGATTCTGACCTCAACTCACTGAAGATTAGTTTCCCCTTTAAATGGAATTCTGAATATATTACATACTTAGGAATCCAATTAACCCCGACTTTTGGCAACCTCCTACAAGTAAACATGAGAACTATAAAGGAAAAAATTTTAAATGACCTGAATAAAATGAAAAAACATGAAATATCATGGATGGGGAGGATATCAGAACTGAAAATGCTTATTATCCCTCAAATCCTTTATCTATTTCGCAATTTACCGATCTCTATCCCTATTTCACGGTTAACAGAAATCAAAAAAATGCTTCTTAATTACGTATGGCAGGATAAAAAACCGAGAGTCCAAGCAGATATACTCTACTTGCCTATTTCAAAGGAGGACCTGGGATGCCCATCCATTATTAGATATTATAGGGCTTGTATCTTTGAACAACTGAGATTCCTGTGGTTAAACGATTCTAACAAACACTGGATTTCTGTTGAAAAATGCCTTTCCTTACAGAAAGATCCCTGCGCTCTTAAGACTCCTCCTACAGTCCAAGCAGCACTTAAATTATGGACTTTAATGACAACTAAAGCAGGCCTTATCCAGGTCGCCCTTTCCGAACTTCCCTTGGTGGCCATTCGGAGATGTATCCAGGATTTGAATATTCATCATTGGGATGAACTGGGAATTAAAAAACTAGGAGACTTTTTAACCAACGAAGCTGTAGTATCCGGATTTACACCTGAAATTCAAAAATTCCTCATAAGGAATTCTTTAAATACCTACAAATCAAGCATTTCCTGTCTGGGTTGAGTCTCCCGGTGAATGTCGAGGCCTCCCATTTGCAACGATTCTTACAAAACTCGTTAACCAATCTTTAAGCTTTATCCCTCAGTTATTATTTCATGACGGAGAGATTGGATTCTTCACTACCCCTTTTACTTCAGAAATGGAATCTGCATTGGATATTACTGTATCCTCAGAGCAATGGGAGACTGCGTTTTCTATCATGTGCGCCTCATCCAAATGTGTTAACCATCTAGAAAACTCTAGAAAAATTCTTTACAGATGGTATTTTACTCCCCATAGACTATCTAAAATGTACCCTTCAACTTCTCATGTGTGTTGGAGATGTTCGGTCAAGAATGCAAATATGGAACATATATGGTGGGAATGCAAGGAAATTAAACCCGTCTGGAACTCAATTAATATAATACCATCTCAAATTTGCAAAAATCCCATTTCCCTATCAATGGCACAAAGCCTTCTCTCTATTGATCTAGATTCCTTCCCAAACTCCTATCGTACAGTAATCATTCATATAATTATAGCTAGTAGATTGAAAATTGACCACTATTGGAAGAACCCAAAACCCCAGGGCCGGTGTTGGGGGGGGGGGAAACTGGGCCCCGATCCTCTAAGGGGCCCCCTGCTTCAGTCCCATGGCAGCGTTCAGATAGCAGATGTTTGAACTGTGGGGACTGGGGAATTTCCCTGCTCTGACTCCATATATGGATGTGTCCATATATGGAGTTAGTGTTACCAAGATGAAAGGGGGTGTTTCCAAGCATGGTCACTATGCTTGGGGACACCCTATGTGTATATAAATCTAATTTTGACTCTATTTTTGAACTGTTTCTGTTGGGAGAATTGAACTCACAACCTTCTACAGTACAGGCAGGAACCTTAACCACTGGGCTATAGAGCTCAGTGTTAAGCAAGTGGTGAAAAACCTCATAGAAGTTTCTCTTCTATAATACCATAGAAACTTCTATGAGGTTTTTAATACAAGAGAAACCTCTATGAGTTTTTTCAGCACTAACATAGCATTGAGCTCTATAGCCCAGTGGTTAAGGTTCTTGCCTTTAGTGTAGTTGGTTGGGAGTTCAAATCCCCACAGAAACATTTTAAAAATAGAGGCCAAATAAAACTTAAATGCATAGGGTGTCCCCAACAATGAAATGTTTGATTTTATTGCAAATTTTTTTTTTGCGCAAAACGTAAAATATGATCAAGTAACACCCGTATTAACCCACACAAACCTTTTTAACTTATGTAACCAGTATTTTTGTTGGGAAAGGTGGCAACCCTAGCAGCACCCGTTCATTAGGACTCACTTTGTAAAAAATTATCACGATATTCTGACCCTCATAAATTTTTTTATAGTTATTTCTATGGAGATGTCTGGGGGCTCATTTCTTGCGGGGCGATCTGTCATTTCTGACAGTACTATTTTGGGGTGTGTATGACTTGATCACTTTTTATTAAATTTTCTTGGGAGATAAAGTGATGAAAAAAATGTGAATTTCACGTTTTCGCATGCGGCGATACCCATAACGCTATTTTTATTTTGTGTTTTTTTTTTGTTTTGGGGAATGGGGTGATTTGAATTTTTAAGGTGTTTTCAAAACTTTTTTTACTTTTTTTTTTATTTATTTTTTCTTAAGTTCCCCCAAGTGGACCACAACTTACAATCATCAGTAATTTGCTCTTTGGCCTCTCACACACGAACGTTGTGTTTTGCGGTCCGCAAATTGCAGATCCGCAAAAAAAAACGGATGCCATCCATATGGCATCCGTTTTTTTTTGGCGGATCCATTGTAACAATGCCTATCCTTGTCCGTTTTGCGGACAAGAATTGGACATGTTCTATTTTTTTTGCGGGGCTACGGAACGGGCATACGGATGTGGACAGTACACCGTATGCTCTCAGTATTTTTTGCGGACCCATAGAAATGAATGGGTCTGCATTTTTCATGTGAAAAATGCGGATCGGAGCCCACAAAAAATACTGTTGTGTGAAAGAGGCCTTAGTCTGTATAGAAATCACTATATCACAGTTCAGTGCTGCCATCTAGTGGCCTGAACTGGGATATACCAACAATAAGCCTGGAAGCCTAGTACAGGCTGAAGCTTATTTATAGAACAGGGTGGTTTCCCCAATCTCCGCTGGGGGAAAGTACGCCTGAAGAGGAATCCCGCGCTTCCGGTTTTTAACACTCTCAGATGCCGTGAGTGAGGGTAACTCACTGCTGTGAGAGGAGGGGGCATGTGGTGTATTCTGGGGTCATGAGGGTGAAGAACTGTGTGAGGAGCTTCATGGGGTGTAAATCTGTGAGGGAGTGCCGGAATCGACAGAATGTGACTGTGTTGTTAGTACATTATTACAATATTTGGGGCCCCACTTTTGATTTTGCCCAGGGCCACATTTTGTCTAAAACCGGCTAATGGAAATAATTAACTCTGTCAACGCTAACTGTCTCTATGAGATAATCAGTGCTTCAATTACCAATTAGCCACATTTAAGGTTAAATGGCATGACTGGTTCCACTCTCAATTTAACAAAATTGGCATTGTGATGTAATGCTGATCATAATATTCCTTGTCACTTTTTCTGTCCTTCTTTTCTTTCTTTTATTCACAATCCCTTTCCTTCTTAAGTTATAATCTTATTTTGTAATGATATTGTATTGTTCCGTTTTTTCTTTATGTCCCTTTGTTAACGGGACTAGAGGACCATGCAAGATCAAATTGCTGTTTAAAAAAAGAAAATAACAGAATGCATATTCTTGTATGTAAATCTTTATTTTATTATTGAAAAATCAATAAAACATGTTTAAAAAAAAAAAGTTAAGTAGCGTACTTTTCATGTATGTTCGTTATTTGTGTGGGCTAAGACAATAATATGCTAAAGCTTGGTACGCACTTTGTACACTCATGCGTACGTATTCGCAGGAATGTTCGCAGAACACGAATATTTTTAACGCAACTTAGACCAAATCGAATCTTATCCGAGGCAAATCTTTTTAAAAATGCGGCGAATATTCGCTGAAGCGAATCTTTGAAGATTCGCTCATCTCTAATTATGATTACAAAAAGTCTAGCAGCAACAACGCAGTAAGTCTTTTCATTCTTTACTTATCATATTTCCATTCTTATTACAACAGATTGTCGTGTCTTTGCATGATTCAGAGGAATTTGCAACAGTCAAGAACAGGGAGCAAGCCAGATGTGTCTGCGAGGGGCATTCACACAGTTTCACCTGGGATGTTACAGCAGTAAAACCAAGTACTGTATTCATTTACACCAAATTATATTTTTAATTTAAAATCTGTCAGCAGATTTGTTCCTATGACACTGGCTGACCTGTTACATGTGCGCTTGGCAGCTAAAGGCATCTGTGTTGGTTCCATGTTGATATGTGCCCACATTACTGAGAAAATTATGTTTTATTATATGCAAATGAGCCTCTAGAAGCAACGGGGGAGTTGCCATTACACCTAGAAGCTCTGCTCTCTCTGCAACTGCCGCGCCCCTTGAAACTTGGTTGACAGGACCAGGCGTGATTATGTTCTCATTGCCTGGACCTGTCAAGTCCAGAGGATGCGGCAGTTGCAGAGAAAGCACTAGGTGTAACAGCAACACCCTCATTGCTCCTAGACTCATTTGCATGCATTAAAACTTCATTCTTCTCAGCAAGGCAAGCATATATCAACATGGAACCAACACAGATGCCTTCAGCTGCCAAGTACACATGTATCATAGGTACAAATGTACTGACAGATGTCCTTTTAACTTTAAAAGGCTATTCCAGTATAAGTATTCCACTAAATAGATAATAACTGTCAGTTTGTGAGGGTCCGATCAGAACTGTTGACACACTCACTTTAAAGTAAATCTTCTTCATCAGTCACACTGCACTGACCCTGTGACAACACATGCATACACACATTAGTACATACATGTACTATTGAATATCCATTAGGTAAGTAAGGAACAAGTGTTAAATGAGTAAAGGAGTAAGAATAATTTAAAAAAAATCTATTGATGTTTATGCTTTATGTTCTGTACTCATTTAAGAATGATCTGAATTCATATCTAATATATTTTTCAGAGACCTTGAAGGTCCATGTAGACAGTGGTTCTTTAGAGGTTGATGGGAAATGTACTGAGGATCCTTTACTGATAAAAAGTGATCATCGAGATGATTCTATTGAGAAAACCATTGTGGTCAAGGTAAGTTCTCCATTGTAAGACAGCGGAGACCTACTGTGATTAAAGATGAAGGAGACTTTTTCTTTGTTACCCAGTGATAAAAAAAAATCCTGGACAACCCCTTTAAGACATTTAGGTCAAACTGAAAGCTGAAAAATAATGTCAATAAGGTAAAAAATTGAATTGTTTCAGAAATTAATAGCCACTGTTTCAGTATTTATTCATTCAGGGTCACATATCTGATGTATGCCTACCCCTGTATCCAAATTACTTTGTTCAAGGCCTAGGCATGTAGACCCCAAGGAACTGTATATAACCTGCCAGCCCCTCTATACCACTTCCAAGAGATATCCAAATGACTCCAGTAATTCATTTTTGTTTTACTTGTTAGCCAAGGGGACATGAAGAGGAAAAGACACAGACATTCATTATATACCCGCCAGGTAAAAAAATACATATTGCATGTCATTTATTTACTTCCATAAAAACTAGCTTAATTGGCTAGACTTATCAACACTAGTGCAAAGGAAAACTGGCTTAGTTGCCCATAGCAATCAATCAGATTCCATCTTTCATTTTTTAGAGTGCCTCTAGAAAATGAAAGGTGAAATGTAATTAGTTAACAAGTTTTCCTTTGTGCCAGTTTTGATAAATTTCCCCTATTGTGTTTTCCCCATCTTACAACTTTCCTGAACAAAATATATCTGCCTATATTCACATGACTATTTGTGTCCGCATCTGATCTGCATTCACTTCTATGGTTCTGCAAAAATTGTGAAAAGTACACTGATGTCATATGTGTGGTGTCCAAATCAGTCTGTCCGTTCTGAAAATTATAGAATATGTTGTATTCTTGTGTGTTTTGTGGACTAGAATAGGCATGTCTTTAATAGGACCCACGGAAAGTGCGAGGTGCACATTTTTTAATGTGAATTTGAAGATTTGAGAATAAATAGGCTTACACAGGCTGAGTGATAAAAATATTTATTAAGTGTGATTTAACAAGGTAAAATACAAATCACATACAGAATAGTAAAGGTAAGTAATAATCATGGCCTGCAATGCAATGGGTGAGCTCCCTTTGCTGTGCTACTCACGTAGCAAATGGCCAATGCCCCACGGTAATATAAGAGAGCTATAGTGACCAACAACATCCTACCTAGAAGATGTTCTCAGCAGCTCTGAGCTCTTTGACTTTGTGCACAAAAATGTATACCTCTCAGCTACTACTCCTAGGGATGTCCAGTGGGGTCTGGAGGTTATCTGACACAGAACAATGGCTTTGTTTACATATGTTGATTAACTATCCCTAAGGCTACTTTCACACTAGCGTTTTAAAATTCCGGTATTGAGTTCCGTCATAGGGGCTCAATACCGGAATAAAACGCTTCAGTTTTGTCCCCATTCATTGTCAATGGGGACAAAACTGAACTGAAGACAACGGAATGCTCCTGAAAGCATTCCGTTCCGTCTTCAGACCGGAGAACAAACCGCAGCATGCTGCGGTTTGCTCTCCGGTCCAGGCATCCGCACCAAGACGGATCCGGAATGACCCCCAATGCAAGTCAATGGGGGTGGATCCGTCTGGTGTGACCATAATGGTAACCGGATCCGCCCTCCATTGACTTTCAATGGAGTCCATTACGGATCCGGGTACACATAGACACATACAGACATAAACATACACACACATAAAGACATACAAACACACATACATACTTACATGCTCCCCGGCAGGTCTTCGGAGCGTCAGGACGGCTCACACAGGTCACGATTCCCCACAGCGCCCTCTGCTGGGCGCCTGGTGGAATCGTCAGATGACGATTCCACCAGGCGCCCAGCAGAGGGCGCTGTGGGGAATCGTGACCTGTGTGAGCCGTCCTGACGCTCCGAAGACCTGCCGGGGAGCATGTAAGTATGTATGTGTGTTTGTATGTCTATATGTGTGTGTATGTTTATGTGTATGTATATGTATGTACTGTGTGACATGTGTGGGGCCGGAGCGCGGTTCCGGCTCCACACATGTCACTGCGGCAGGCCTGATCCGGCAGCACCCTTCACCTGCCGGATCAGGCCTGCCGCCAGTGTGAAAGTAGCCTAACTCACTAAATTACAAGGAATATAGAAGTTAATATAAAAATTTAAGGGGAAAATCCAATCAGTATTTAAGTAAAATACCCTTACGGTACAACACAGCACATGGCCGGTATCCATATCTTGTGGATCTGCTATTTGCGGACTGAAAAAAGGATAAACCTGTGTAAATGTAGTCTTTTTGTGCAATGTTCTTGAAGTTAAACATAACTGACAACTGTTCCTCATTCCTTCAAGTCTAAATTCCATCCCACTCTTCAACATACTATAATTTCACAGTGGGAAAGTAGCAAATGCACAGTGCTGTACTATTTCAGAGTACAGATGGTTCAAGCTCAGGAGCCTTACACGTGGAATCACTTGTGAGGTTGGGAAGGGGGGTTGTGTTGAACACAAGTTTAGGATGTGCAGAAGTTTTAATGGTCAGTTGGATGCAATTTTAGACACCTTTTTTCAAAAAAGCATATTAGATCTTTAATTTTGCTTACAATCAAAAGGATGTTTATAGGGAGAAATTGGATATGGCTCTGGCAGAGGCGTGCATTTGAAACATTAAAATATACAATTTAAAGTGGGTGCAGTATTTTATTCTTTTTTTTATTTGTTTACAATCAGGATCATAAGCAAGGTCTAGATTAGTGGTCTCCAACACATGACTCTCTAACCTCTACACTACAACCTTCTACAAGCAGAAAATGCTGGAAGTTTTGGTTTTACTATAGCTGAAGAAGCATAGTTTAGAAACCACTGATCTAGAAATGTAAAGGGTTTTCCTGGAAAGATAAGCCATCAATATAAAATCAGTTCCACTCCTGGGATGATCAACAGAATGAAGAGTGAGCAGTACCCAGCACAGCAATGTCCATATGATTGTAGCAGACACGTGTCACTGATAGTTTTGCTTCTTCTCACACTGACTGGACACTCCTTGCAGTCTCTTGCACTGGTTTGCTTTAGTGATCTGACTTGATGGGGGGTTAATGCTACCCACATTTAGCACACTATCCATAGACACCACTGTCCTCTCACTGAACCTGTACTTTCAACAATACCGGGAAAAAAAATTATTACGTTTTGTCCCCGTGCATTCTAAATGGAAAGAGATCCGTTCAGGATGTATCTGGATGTCTTCCATTTCATCAGCGTTCCGTTTTGTGACTGGACACAAAACCGCTGCAAACGCCTTGATTAGGGTTGGATGCACATAGAGGAAACTAGGAGCAGCACACTATATGTATGTGCAGAGTATGTGCTCCTGAATATAGATGCCCAACGGCATAGGTAGGTTTAGCATAGGACCTGTCTGACTGAGACCACCTTGGCGGGGATAGGTGGGCACAGATGTGTTTTGATCAAAATATATTGGATAAGAGTCTCCCATTTTATTGTATCAGAATGAGGGCTTAGTCTATATATAATGCTAGCATCTATTGTGTTAGTGCATTATTATTTGCTTTCTGTGATTTGTTTTTATAATAACGGTGGGAAAAATGGATCTGGCACCGAAAACAATGTAAGTCAATGGTGATGAATCCGTTTTTTTAGGAGCCTAAAAACCCAGATCCATCACCCATTGACTTTCAATGTATTTAGCGACTGATAAGTTTATTCTCATTTTGATTTCACTCAACCACATCTTAACGGAACGTTTGCACCCTGAAATGCAAAATCAAAATGAATCCGTTTAATTCCGGCATTGAGATCCTCTGCCAGATCTCAGTACAGGAATTAACAACACAAGTGTGACAGTACCCTTACCTTCCACTGGTTGGGTAATTTTCTTGTTTCTCTTCTGTGCTCTGTACCACTCTCTCTTTTCCTCTGATCTGTGCTCCACACACAAGACCGTGCTTTATATCAGACTCTGCCCACTTACCTTGCTTCACAGTTCTCTTCCCCAGGAAACCACTTTCACATAGTGCCCTCTACCACAAGCAACACACAAACAAAACCACTTTTGTATAAGGGACTATGGAGACATGGTGCTTATGAATTGTTTATCCACTGTCTGAAATCAGCATCTTGCTCACATACTTTATATTTCCCATGTGTTTTGCCTTAATGATATTTTAGATAAGAACGCCTTTTACTGAAGAATTATATTAATTTTGTGAGTCTCTAAATTCACTTGATTTTATCTGTCACTTCATAGAAAATAAAGAGGACATTCATATCACCTTGAATCGCCCAGAGAGACTAGTACCCGGCTCTGAACGTGCACACCTCTTGGTTCAGGGTGAGTAGTCTTAACTGATAAATATCTTACCTGGGAAATGTCACTTTATACTGGAATATAATACTATGGTGTATTTTAGTTTTATGTGTGAATTTATGTATATTATAACATGTTTTTCCAGGTGATCTCATTGCCAATATTAAAGTTAACTTGAACAATCTGTTGCATATGCCTGATGGATGTGGAGAACAGAGCGCAGCCAAGTTTCTCAGATATGTATACACATTGGACTATCTCGAGAGCATTCATGAACTGACACCTGAAAAAAAAGCCAGCATTATAGAAAATTTAGAGAAAGGTGAATAAAAGTTCAGATCTAGCAGGGTATTTTTATCAAGTAGATCTCCTCCTCTAGCTTCCTATATTCCCTAACATGGCATATGAATGTCAATTAAGGTGTTTCCCCACCGCCTTGATGATCTCAAGGTCATCCACTGTCTAACATTGATGACTATTTATCATAAAGAGGTTGCCCCATGAAAAATATTCTAAATTTTTCAAATCAGCACCTAGATCTGAATACTTTTCTAATTGCTGCCACCAGCTGCAGTAAAAAGGGAACGACCCCTGAGAAAGTGCACACCCCTGAGCTGCCAGCTTAAAATGAATCTATCAGAACAATTGCAGCAATGAATGGGCAGATCTATGGATCCATGTGAGATACAGGGCTGGTTCTAAACGTATTAGAAATAAACTGTTATGTACTATATGATATCTGATTTTCATTTTTTACATTACTAATGGGATCACCCTTTTAATGATTAACTAACATCCTCTTTATTGCTTATATGTCAAATAACAACCAGAATGTAAAAAGTCACTAAATTCCATGATGGTGTTGGTAATTATATTATATTTCATGTGAAGTCATCAGGCTCATCAAAAAACACTTGTAATTTGCAAAGTATGACAGCTTTGACATTTTGTGACCATCATGAGATGTCAAATTCATCACACACCATCTACAATGGTAACATTTCCTAGGAACCGCATTGTAGTAGCATTTCACAATACCTCATCTTATAATTTATCTACATAAGGAAGTCTAAGCAAAATAATTCTGGCTGCATTCTGCCAACACAAGGGGCAGCCAAATATGTACACATTTATAAAGCTAGTATAAAACTTAGGCTGTGTTCATTGGAGGCTTCTTTTGGAGCCTCTGTTTAATAGCGCAGTATGTAAGTCCTTCAGGTACTTTTTTTTGTCCTTTCAACGCTTCCAGTATTTTTATTGTCCTAATCCTATAACAGAGTAGAACTACAAAAATATTAATAAGGAATATTAATATTAGTTGGAGCTACACACATGTCCATGGAGAGAGCTCCACTTGGTGGTAGACTGTGTCATGTGGTGCGAGACAATATTGTATTAGATATTAGTAGTTATGTTTTACTATAACATGTCTTCAGAATAAAACATGTGTTTACTAATATAACTTGCATTACTCTGCTATCCCTTCAGCTTACCAGAAACAACTGACATTTAGAACAGAAAGTGGCTCCTATGGGTTTTTCCGCGATCAGGACAGAACAAATATATGGTAGGTGTAAAAAAAAGTGAGATCAATTTTCTAGTAAATAACTGCAGCTACAACAACAGTTAGTGTACAATCACTTTTCTGGTACTGTATTTTCTTTGTCGATAATCGGCATATTGTAGATTGAGAAGAAAATGACATAAAAAAATATGAGATATCATATTCAGAAGGTTGCATGTGTCATACAAAAATAGTCACTTTTAACGTATGCCCCTCCTGCAAATGCAGATCTACAACTCTCAGCCTTCCTTGACCATTGGAGAGCACTGCTAGTATTCCCATCTTGTAATGTTATGGCATATCAGTTGGATATGGCATAACATTACAATCGGAGGTGTCAAACTGCAGAAAAGGAACTCCAATGAGGCTGTATTGCAAGTTCCTTAAACATTGGGTAAACAGGAAAGCCACTATATGGGAACTGAGGATCTTTGTCTGTGATTCTTCTCCTTATTGTTGAGGATCATGGGGATCTAGGTTGGACTTCCACTGGTTAGAAAGTGATGGTATATCCTCATAATATGCCATTACTTCTAATAAAAGGAAACTCCTTTTACGCTACTGAAAAATAAGTGGTAGCGAATCTCCATATAAATTAAAGGAGGTTGTCTAGTGGGGAATAATTTTTAGGAAAGAACTCAGAGAGGGTTTCCATTAGCCCCTGCCTTCTGCACCTGTCTCACATAGGACAAGCCAAGAGATGCCTGCTAAGTTAATCACTGGAGATGAAACACTAGACACAGCCTATAGACAGATATGATGTGGTTTGTGGTTCAAGGACACTAAAATGAGGCCTAGTTATATTACCAGACCTGCCCTATTAAAGGAAGTGACTCTGTGTCTGGGAAAAAGCAGATCCCGTCTTCCTGTTCCGGACAACCTTGTTAACCCACAAATGTAGGGGATCTAATAAGTTTAGAAAAAGAATAGTGGTAAACAAAGAAGTCTTCATTCCTGGCGGGATGATTTTAACCTAAACTAGGAGAATTTTGTTTTTTATTTATAACTAGCTGAAGGACCCGGCTTCGCCCGGGTATATTTAATCTATTTAATTTAATGTTTGTGTGTGTGTCATTAAAAGATATCGAGAGTGACCTCTACAGTGCCCGCCCCTTAACAGAAACATCCACAGCACCCTCCTCTTTAACTGTGACCTCCACCTCAGCAAGGGTGGCCACTGTCTTCACCCCAGAAAGCCGGACCTCACCGGCCATTCCCCCAAGTGTAAAGCAGCGCCCCCGGTACCCATGAAGCCAAACCACTAAACATGAGGCCACGCCCCCTGACTCTGTGAAGACATGGAGGAGAAGCTGTCTGAGCTACTGAAAGGGTGGACATCCCTACGTCCATCCAGTGCCAGACGGAGGACAGGGAGCCAGAAAACCGGACAGTCCAGCCTAAAGCCGGACCTGGCCACCCTAACATCAACCTGCCCATAGGGTGGCCAGAGGTCCGGTTTTAGGCTGGAAAGTCTGACTTTCAGACTCCCTGTCCACCGTCCGTCGCAGGGCCTGGACAGACACAGGGATGTCCACCCTTTGAGTGGCTCATGCTCAGACAGATTCTCCTCCGTGTTTTCATGGAACCAGGGGGCGTGGCCTCGTGTTTAGAGGTGTGGCTTCATGGGGACCGGTGGTACGGCTTCACGTTGGGGGGAGGCTGGACAGTCTGGCTTTCAGACTCCCTGTCCTCCGTCATGCGCAGAGTCGGGATGGACACAGGGATGTCCTTTTAAACAGCTCACTCTCAGACAGCAGCACTGTGCAGTCTGAGCATGAGCTGCAGGGAGAAAGTCACCCTCCCTCCCCTGCAGCTGACAGAGGTTTCTTTTTACCTTCATTTTTTCAATCCCGGTCAAATGTGGTGTGGAAGAGGCATGGCCTGACTGAGTCGGGGGCGTGACTTAGTGGGACCTGGGGGTGGGGCTTTTAAGTCCTTCTTTTGAAGGTGGCCTGAATTACAGGTCGATGCCATAGTAATTTAGGAGGAAAGTGGGTAGCAGTGGAAGAAAACATCTTTTATTACTACTGAACAGTAAATATGTGAAATTTACATTATATGAGGTAATGATTGATGATGAGTTAGTCTAAAACATAAGTTATATTTATGGTAATCGAAATACCCCTTTAACAGTGTCATCCACAGCGCTCTGCCCCTTTAAAGCAGACCTACAGCAGTTAACTGGCTAGGTTGTTATGGAAACCTGGTGTGTGTGGAGACTAACTGCCTGTGAGCTTCTATTGGCTGATAAGGGCCATGTGACCAGGCTTCTATTGGCTAATGCATTTTTTGGGAATATCTCAGGAACGGTACGTCCTGGAGAGCTGAGACCCGCTCTAAAACCTTCCCGGACACCTGATGTACCTGTATGCCAAATTTCGTGTAGCTGTGATGGTGCGGATTCCTTTAGCGGACATACACACACATACACTGAGATTTATATATTAGACTAATGTTTCTGTACATTGCGTTCTTGGATGTATTAAATAACTAATGTGTTACAACGTATAACCTTTTGTAGGCTCACCTCATTAGTGGTCAAAGCTTTCAGCAAAGCTCAGAAGTGGATTTACATTGATGAGAAGAACATCCAGGAATCTGTGAAATGGATGCAGAGTCTACAACAACCTGATGGCTGCTTCAAAGAGAAAGGGCAATACTTTAACAATAAATTAAATGTAAATAGAGTTCTATCATATGAATTGCTGTGACTAATATTAATCCAAGTTTCTAGAAATACTGTAGGGTGAAAGCAAAGTGTGATGACCCTCACAGAAAGAAGACACTTCTTAGGGATTCTAGTATTAGTCATCAATTAAACATTGTCCAACTGAACATAGTGTTATGGGGCCTTGCCAGGTCCAGGAGATACAGTACTTTCTGAGTCATTCTGCACCTGAACACCCATCTTTTGCGATCTAGGTAACTCTATGACTTACAGGGGAGGCCTTCCTCTACAAATGCAGAATTTCCAATGGTTGTTCTGTGTTTAGAGCCCCATAGAAAGCATGTGGCACAGGTCTAAGATGTGGCATGTGGCTAACTCTGACAATCTGCACTAGCAAGAGTCAACTGAATATCAACAGGACAATAGACCTTAAACAATTTAATGCAGTAGGCTCACAAACTCATGGCTTGGGTCTCATTTGAACTGGCCAGTGTGTATTGGCCCTGAGCGCTGTAATTGCATTTTACTTGGCTTGTGCTTTGTGTAAATAAATCTCTGGTGACCTTGCTGACTCTTAAGGGTGTATTAGACACCCCAATCACACAGACTATTGCCCTGGCAAATCTGCAAGTGCTATTGTCACGTGGAAGTGGCAAGGAGTGACAACAGTCAGGAAACAGTACACAACACAAACTTACACACTGGGTCCACCAACTGCTGAAGAAAGTAAAAATCTTCTGTATAGTACCCTGTTTCATCACTCAATACAGAGTTCCAAACTGCCTTTGGAAGTGACATCCGGCTCAAGAACTGTGCTTTGGACGCTTCTTGTAATGGGTTTCAATGGTTGAGCAGCTGCACAGAAGTTTAAGATCACCATGTGCAATGTTACACGGTGACGAGAATGGTGTAAAATTCAGTGTAGCAGTGGAAACATGTTCTCTGGATTTTTGAATCCCATTTTAAAATCTGGCAGTCTGATGGAAGAACTCTGCGTTGGTGAGTTTGATGTGGTGGTACTCAATTGGCCTGCACAGAGCTTTGACGTTCACCCAGTTGAGCACCTTTGGGATAAATTTGAACACCAATTGCAAGCCAGAACTTCTCGGGCAACATCAGGGTGTGAACATACTTTTGACCATGGTGTACACAGCTTGTTTCCAGGTCAAGAGAAAGGTCCCCAGGGCTCTCCTGTGATAATGCTTGTTAGGGCATACTTTAGCCATACCATACCCATGCCTGTGGAAACACTGCAGTGCTCCAAATATACAGGACATCAAACATGAATTGTTTATTCAGCCATCAGGTGCAACATTTCAACCTCTATAAGCTTTTTGTCCGTCTTCTATAAGCTAGAGGAGAGAGCTGCTAACAAAGAGCAGCTATTGCTGTGGTAAACCTGGCTGGACTATGTCAGCTGCAGGTTTCAGCAGCCAAATCAGGGTAATCATCTTATTTCCAGACTAGCTTCAATGTAATAAGACCAGAAATTTTGAAACTTGTTTTCTCATTTTAGGCAGATAATGATGCAGCTCGTACTGCATTTGTCCTAATCTCTCTCTTGGAACAACAGAAGACATGCAATGTAAGTCATTTGATATATGTCATATTCATGCTGTTAATTAGTGAATTTGATAAAACATTGCATCTGCATTTAATATTAAACAAAATTAAA
Organism: Rhinella marina; assembly: GCA_900303285.1. Classification (NCBI taxonomy): domain Eukaryota; kingdom Metazoa; phylum Chordata; class Amphibia; order Anura; family Bufonidae; genus Rhinella; species Rhinella marina. Next base: position 43,695 of record ONZH01000188.1, on the reverse strand, counting down.
TACAATGCAGAATAAGACACTAGCTGATTTGAAAGCAGTAACTTATAACTTGAAACTTCTGGGCCCCAATGCAAAGTTTGGAACAGGGCCACACTTACTTTGAGCCATTTGTAATACCCTTGTCTTCTTATGTGATGCGTGGTTGGGTTCCTTCAGGCATCGGGACCAGAAGCAACTGTTATTAGTGTTGAGTGAATCGAAGCTGATGAAGTGGACTTCGATCCGAATTTCTGGAAAAATTTGATTCGCCACAAAGTGGAATTTGTTTCATGGTTACAAATCAATTTTTTCCTGAAATGGCAGTAAAGATAAAAAAATACTTACCTCATGCTTTTGAGCACAAAGAGGCCTCCACAACTATCTTGCTTGAAGATCCTGCGTGAAATCCGTATGACATCACCACACTAGTCGACGTGATGACTGGATCATCAAGCAAGATGGCCGTGGAGGCCTCTTCATTCTCAAATGGATGAGGTAAGTACCACTGATTTTTTTTTTTTTCAACCCCTGAAAGGGCTTAGAGTTAATCTCAGATGCCGCGATCAGCAATGAACATGGAATCTGAGGGGTTCAAAGTACAATCACCGTTTCCTGTCATTGTATCCACTATTTACAAAGAAATGCTCTTGGTGACAAAGTAATTCATCATGAAGCAAATTTTTTTGTAAAATTCTGTGAAGCAGCCAAATCAAATTTTTGAGCACTTAACTCATCTCTAACTACTGTCTCTGCGGTCCCTACATTTATGATCCTGTAAAAATGTCTGCCAACCTACGGTGCACAATAATGAGTTTATTATGTCACTTTTTCTAAAAACAACTCAAAAGAGCATAAGAATCAGGTAGTTTCATGGATATCAACCACCAAACTTTTTGAGTCACCTGCTTGTCATAATAAAATCGAGGACGACCACAGCCCAACCTGGAAGTGTCCATTCTTTATCTGTTTTGTGAATGATCACAGGAGTTGGAGGAAACATGATCTTATTTTGACATGTGGGTGATGATTTATTGTCATGAAGACCTAATGTAATGCTCAATGATACAGTAGAAGTATATATGTGATGTTATTTGGAATGTAGTGATAAAAAGTATAATGGACCCATTTCTATTGTGACGTGTATTATCCTAGGCACTGGGTTAATGAAGAAACAAAGAAAGGCACAACATAGGCTAATAACGTTTGGGGGAAAAAAGGGGGGTGGGGGCTCATCTTTTTGAGTTGTGCTAGGATAGGCACAACTCTATTGTAGACTTGTCAAAGTTGAAGTCCATTATGCCAAGGAGTGTTGCCGAAGGTCCAATGCCTCTGGTGGAGATGCCCAATCCCCTCCAAAGGATAGATATAGAGGAGAAGAAAGTTACTGCTTTGGCGCACAATGATCCAAGATGGCTGGAGGATTTTTTCAGAGCTTCTATGCAAACAACAAAACAGGAAAAGGCGTCTCCAGTCTAGCGTTTCTTGTTTGCAGATAAGCCCTGAAAATATCCAACAGCCATCTTGAATCATTGTGCACCAAAGCAGTTCCTTTTTTCTCCCCATTTCTATTGTGATGTAAGGGTAAACCCGGGTACTGCAATAAATCTGCAATAAATCTCAGGTTTTTTGACACTTTATTGCACTTTAATCCCCTTATTTTTCAAGTGAAATACTTTTTTTAATTAAAGCCTCTTTTGATAAATTTACAAGGTCGCAATCCCGTATTGTCTTGCAAACTAATTCAGAAGAAAATAAATAGAAAAGAGAAACAAAAGGTTTAAGGTAGGGTGAAAAAAGTCAGCCGTTTAATCCGCAATATAATATACCCCCTCACCTCTCTGGATTTGCCGTTCTAGTATCCAACAGTAATGATTAATCCAATGGGATTTATCAACATTTTATTAAAAGAGATATAATACAGCAAACGTAAAGTCAACCCTGTGTTCCGAGGGTCAGTCTACAATTCTCCTGAATGAGCAGCACAATAGGCATCAAGAAAAAGTGGAAAGTATGCAAAATTATACTGTCTTTTAGACACCCGAACACACCTACCTCCACAATTTTGGAAATTGTCTAGGAAAAAAAGGATGTGGCTATGTCATAAAATGCTGCAAATTTATTTTTGGGTTAAAAATATTGGCGTTTATGTACAGAATGTAAGAAGTGCAGTGAAGCTTATAAATGCTAAATATATCTCATTAATCATACAAAACTTATAAATTCTTGCACCCTTAGTGAAGCATTTCTTCCGCTGTATTCATATTACCTTTATATCAGTTAACTTGAAAAAAAAGGTTATTTACATTATTTTAAATTTTATTGTGAAGTTTTCCTTTATAATAATGTGATATTCACCCAACTGCCCATGAAGAAAAGCGATGAAAAAATGTTTTCCCCTTCCCTTTCATCGAATTTCAACATGTTTGGTGTAGTCATTATTTTCATAGAATATTATAATGTACAAGTATAGACTGTATCATCTAGTGTTCGAAACCGAAGTAGACATCTGCCTAAGGCCCCATTCACACGATCGTATGAATGGGGCCATATCTATTCCGCAATATTGCGGAATAGATGCGGCCCCATTCACCTCTATGGGAGCGGGGAGCTAGCTCCGTGCCGCGGCTCCGCTAAAAAATATGAAGCATGTCCTATACTTGTCCGCATGCACGGACAAGTATAGGCATTTTGAATGGGGCCGCCCGGCGTGTGTTCCGAGCGGTGCGGAAAACACGCCGGGCGGCCCCCGTGTTATTGCGGCTCCGCAATAATGCGGACCCGCAATAATACGGTCGTGTGAATGGGGCCTAATTGTCATATTTTTTTAGATTTTGTTTAAAATAGAATTATATGAGACAGTTCTGGCTGAAATTAATGAAAAAATTGACAGTAATTAGAAGATTCACTGAATTATTGTAGTAGCTTTATACAGTATAGGAAAAAAATGTTTGTGCATCAAACTTAAAGGCTATGTACAACTTTGGAGGTATTTTATTTACTGACTAGATTTTACTCACTTTGGGCTAAAAATCATTTTTTCAACTGATCTTTATAGAAATGTTCAGACGTTTCTGAGATACTATAAAATGAGTCTATTTGCAACCGTTCACATTCTGTTTTCTTAGAATCCCTTCATCTGACGGCTCATGTGTAGTTTTCATTGCTGATCTCCTGACCTCCTAAAGACTCATTATAGCTCAAGTCTTATTTAAGTCATATTCTTATCAGTTTAATAAGTGTTTATGAGGTCAGGAGGGCAGAGATCAGACTTACATATGAGCTGTCAGCTGAGGAAAAAACAAAGTCTCAGAAACAGCTGAACATTTTTAATCAAGACCAGTTGAAAAAAAAAAAAGATCCAAAATGAGTAAAATTTAATCATAAAAAATGCCTCCGAAGGAGCTTTTAAATATTTAAAGATACAAAAACGTAATGGACGTCATATGAAAGTTGTGAATGTTCCTGTGTCTGCTGAAAAGCAAATGTCTTTATCTGCTTTTCTCAGACCAATTCAGGGAAGCAACTCAGCAAGTCCGGTGTAAAGAAATAGTATAAAAATAGTATAGTATACTATAAACTAGTATAGTATATAAAAAAATACCACTAATATGTTTCAGCACATATTCTTAAAAAAAAAATTACCAAAACAAAAACTCATCCCCTATAATAGCTCATGCTCTTCGTGTGTGACTGATCTTCCAGAATCATATAGATATTATAGTGATCATGTCTAAGACTTTGTTGTCTTGTTTATGTTGTGTATAGGGAAGTATTGTGGAAAACGCCTTGAGCTGTCTCAGGAAATCAGTGGACAGTGATGTATCAGCTTACACCCTGGCTCTTATGGCATATGCCTTCACCTTATCAGGAGACAGTGAACTGAGAGACCAGATGCTGAAAAAACTGGACGAGAAAGCTGTAATAAAAGGTGATACATTTACTGCTACTATGGCGGTGAATAAATAACTGAGACAGCAGTATTAATATTAAAGTGTAACTGTCATTCTTTATTTTTATTTGTGTAATGTGTAGGGGCAGTGGTAATGACCATTTTTGTAATATACTTTAATTACTGAAATCGTACATTTCTATTAGAAAAATAGTTAGAAAGTGGCCCATTTTGAGCCTTAGCAATGCTCCTCTTTCTTCTGTTTACATAACTTTGGATACTTACTCAGCATTGATTGTGTTATATACAGAAGACACAGGAGCATTGCTAAGGCTCAAAATGGGCCACTTTACAGCTATTTTTCTAATAGAAATGTACAATTTCAGTAATTAAAGTATATTACAAAAATGGTCAGTAGAAGGTCAATAGAAAGTCCGCAGAGAGTTAATTAGCAGGAGGATATGCAATGACACATTGCAGATTCATATTGATGTATACTGAAGGCATGAAAACGATGAAGGAACACATATGGTATTAAAGACCATAAGCAAATGGCAGTTATCATGTAGACAAGGCACTTACTAATGTATTGTGATTGTCCATATTGTCTCCTTTGCTGGAATTATTGATTTTTTTTCATCACATTTTACACTTCTCATATCCAGGGTTATGACCTCCCTGCAATCCAGAAGTGGTGGCCGTGCTTGCACACTATAGGAAAAAGCGCTGGCCTATGTGTACTCCCATGCAACCGGCCACCAGAAAAGCCAATACCAATTCCAGAGGAGCATGTATGGCCTATAAGTCTCCTCCTCTGACTAAAGCGTTTTCTCCCCAAGGAGAGATACCGTAGTACCCCCCCCCAAATCCTGAGTTAGGCCTCTCACCCAGTTAAGCCAGTACTCTCTGCTTTGCACTGATGGGGACAATCACCCTAAAACAGCTGTTTCCAGATGAGATGCTGGCTTATTTAATATCTAAGTCATTTCTCAAGACTTATTTTGAGGGTCGAACATTGACTTATAGGATAGCTGCCTTATATCTGGTAGCATTAGAGGCAGCAGGGGTGGACATACTGCCTGTGGAGCCGGTTCGGCTGCACAGGGGCCCAGGGCCAGAGGGGGGCCCTTCTTGTCTGCGGCATTAGGAGATGAGCGCTTCCATTGTGAAAGCGCTAACTTCTATATTCATCTGTATCGCCGTCCTCAAGACAGCAATGCAGATGGCTGTGGTGTGGGGCAGGGGAGGGAGAGGCCTCTCCCTTCCCCGTACCTCTGATAGGCTGCAGGCACTAGGCCTGCAGCCCATCAGAGGCCGGCGCAGGCGGCGCGATTACGTCATCGCGCCACCTGAGCCGTACAGCGTGGGATACAGGCCAGAAGAGGCCTGCATCGCATCGCTGACAGGCTCATGGGGGTAAGTATAAGTGTTTATTTTTTTCATTTACGCTATGCTAAGGGCTCTGGCACACAGTGGGGGGCACTATTTTATGTACTGGCACACATAAGGGGGCACTACGGAGGGGGAGGAGCAGTATGGGGGCTCTTTCATATACTGGCACACATGGGGGGCACTATAGAGGTGGAGGAGCACTATGAGGGGCCCTATTTTATATGCTGGCACACATGGGGGCCACTATGGAGGGGGAGAAGCAATTTGGGGCTCTATCATATACTGGCACACATGGGGGGGCACTATGGAGGGGGGGAGCACAATGGTGGACCCTATTTTATATACTAGCACACATAGAGGGCACTATCTTATATACTGGCACACATGGGGGCACTATCCTATATGCTGGCACACATGGGGGCACTATCCTATATCATGGCACACATGGGGGCCACTATGGAGGGGGAGAAGCAATTTGGGGGCTCTATCATATACTGGCACACATGGGGGGGCACTATGGAGGGGGGGAGCACAATGGTGGACCGTATTTTATATACTGGCACACATGGAGGGCACTATCTTATATACTGGCACACATAGAGGGCACTATCTTATATACTGGCACACATGGGCGCACTATCCTATATGCTGGCACACATGGGGGCACTATCCTATATACTGGCACACGTGGGGGGCACTATGGGGGCCCTATCTTATATACTGGCACACAGGGGCACTATGGAGGCCCTATCTTATATACTGGCACACATGGAGGGCACTATGGAGAAGGGGGGTTCACTATTGGGGCATCTACTGGGGCCCTATTTTATACAATGGCACACATGGTGGCACTATGGAGGAGGAGGAGCACTATAGGGGCCCTATCTTATACTGGCACACATAGAGGGCACTATGGAGAAGGGGAGGAGAGGAGCACTAATAGGGTCATTATACAGGAGCATTATACTGGCACACATTATGGGGGCATTTTATACTGGCACATTATGTCAGGCACCATGGGGACAAGAGGAGGAGCACTATGGGGGCACTATATAGGAGTATTTTATACTGCCGCAAATTATAGGGCACTATGCGGACCTAGGCTCAACTGGGGGCACTAAGAGGGTTTTTTGGCACACAGTAGGGGGCATTGGCACACATTATGAGGGCATTATGGGGACATTGACCCTACTGGGGGCACTAATTATTTCTATTGGGACTTTGGGGATCACTATTACTGTGGGGGGCACAGTTATTTTTGGGGGACATTATGTTTGCACTATTAGTGTCGGGGACACTGTTTCCTGGGTGCAGTTATTTTTTAGAGCACTGCGTGCCAATAATTGCTGAAGGTGATACTATCCGTGTGTAACTAGTATTTGCAGGGGGACTGTTTCTGCAGTATAGTTTTGGGGAGCAGAGCAGCATAGTATTGAGGGGTGGCAGGATGGGGCGTTCAAGAAGGTGGGAGAATAATGGAAAAGTAGGAAACTAAGATGTCTGTCTGTCAAACGCTGCAGAGAGAAGAGATGGCTGAAAGAAATCATCATGGAGGTCTTGTCTGAAAGGAGAAGATGACGAAAGAGAACGTCTACATCAAAGGAGACGTCACCGGATGTAAGAGGTATGTGAACCTATATTAGGCTGCTTTCACATCTGAGTTAGTGATTCTGGCAGGCTGTTCCAGCAGAAAACAGCCTGCCAGAATTCACCGGCTCCGGCACTGCTGGATGCAGAATGCCCACCATTAACTATAATGGGGTCTGACAGAGATCCGACCACAATCTGGCAAAAATGCTGAGAATCAGCGGGACACAAACCACTGCATGCCCGAGTTTGTGTCCGGCCAATTCCTTGCATTCTCTGGCGGATCAGGTGGCTGGAGCGTAGTGCTTCATGTGTGAAAGTACCCTTACCCTGTATATTTTGTACTGCTTTATGTAATGTTAGGACACCATAGGTTAGGTTGACAATTTGGCTTGGTGAGGAGGGGGGGGATAGGCACATTCTTTGCACAGGGGCCCTCTGGTGTCTGTGTCCGCCCCTGAGAGGCATAGCTTGTTAACTGCTCATTTGCATCCCTTTTCTTCCTTGAATTGTTAATAAATGACCGACAGTGTCATCTGTGAAGCACCCCCACTATCTCACCTCCTCCTCCATGCTTTAGGATAGGAAGCACACATGTAGAAACCATCTGCTCACCTTTTCTGTGTCTTACAAAGATGTGGCATTTGGAACCAAAAATCTCAAATTTTGACTTATCAGACCAAAGCACACAAGCTGTTCTCTTCTTCTTGTTCCTCAGTAGTGGGTTATTTGGGGCAATTCGATCAAAAAGGGCTGAACAATTAATTGAAGTGAAAGTACAGAGTGGATGGGCACAGCAGACTGTTGTGGGCTGTGGAAATTAGCCACATCCCCCAACCTCTACCTCTCTGTACTTTCACTCCATTACTACACACAGCTAATATTTTATGAGCTGCATGTAAGCGACAGCAAGAGTAGTGAGGAGAGCTGAGACAGCATTTTAGCTACAGTAACCGCTTTGAAGTAACTTCAGCTGTGTTACTATGACTATTAGGATGGGTTTTGTGTGTGCAAATAGGGCAGCTGCCATCTTACTTCCCCTGATGTTCGCCCCCTGATGTTGGGAACGTGTTTATAATAAAGTAATATTTAGGTAATTTCAGTAATTTTATTTTGCTAATTTCTGGAGAACCTCTTTAAAGTAAAAATAGACTGTGTTTTACTTAGTTAAGAGGTTCTTGCCATAATTTGGATTAGAACAGTAGTAGAATAGGGTTAAACCTTGTATAGAGCGTTGTACCAATGCTACCTCTGCATAACCCAACTAAAAGTCTCAAACACATTATGAAGGCAAAATATTCCATGTACATTAGGCCTAAGACCTTTATTAAAACTGGCATATAAAGATGGTCAGCACCAGTAGTACACAAAATAAAACAGTGCACCCAGCAGTCTGCAGTTTTTGTAATTCCAAACATAAATATGAAACCACTTACTCTTCCTGAAGGATTTTTGCTCATTGCTATTAGTAAGAACTGTACTGGGCTTCCAAGAGCATTTCTGGTTTTCTGTTTAAGGGCCCATTCACACGACTGTGTGAAGGGGTCCACATCTATTCCTCAATATTGCGGAACACACTCCAGGCGGCATCCGTGGTATTGCGGATCCGCATTTTTGTGGATCCGCAATACTACGGCTGTCTGAACGGCCCCTAAATATAGAAGAATTGCTTAGAGTGCTGGTCACGCTGCTTTCTTTCATCTGTAGTGGCTTATCTTGTGTTTCTTTCTATGATCTTCTAAGAACATGTTATTAATTATTTTCTTAACAGAAGGAACAAAGCACTGGGAACCAAACCCTGAAGATCCTGACGATGTTGAGACGCTAGCATATATTATTCTAGCCTTGCTTTGCAACAAGACAATAACCATCAAAGATCTGGGAGAAAGTGCAGCTGTCATGCATGGGCTAATGAACCTACAAAATCCATATGGAGGCTTCCAATCTTCTCAGGTTGCAACCATAGTCTAAGATGAACATCACACATATGCGATACTGCTATATATCTTAGCTTCCACATGACATCCACAACACCTGGATAATCTCCCAGAGTAGGACTAAGTTCACACACATAACAAATCTCTTTGTGTTGGCTTTAATACAAGAAAATGTATAGGCTACAGATTTAAAAATTTGTTCCACTACATGTGGATGAGTTGTACTGTGGTTGTACTATACATTTACAGCAATTACTTCTTGTGTGAACACTAATAGTTCATGGAGAGTAACACAGAAAATATTGGGTCACATTAAAATTGCATTTACATACAACCTTCATACAAGTGTTACATAAAATGGTATAAAATGTGCAACAGCTAATATCAAAGATAGATTTTTTCATTTGATTTTGGATCTCTTAGATTCCTCAATGTTCTTGTCACTGCAGCTTCAGTTAAGGGGTTGTTCACATATCAGTTATTTGATCAGTTATTTCCATCAGTTATTGTGAGCCAAAGCCAGGTGCGGGTCAAAAACACCAAACATGTGCAGATCTTTTCATTATACCTGATCTCTGTTTAGTGTCCACTCCTGGTTTTGGCTCACAATAACTGATGGAAATAACTGATATGTGAACAACCCCTAAGCAATTTTCTTTCCAGTACAGACAGTCAGGGGTGCACCACCAATGAGGCCAGGTGAGGCAATCACCTCAGGCAGCACCAGGTAAGGGCAAAAGGGGAAGGCCATGGGCAATGAGTGCGTTCATTGTGGCAAAGGGGTTAGATTAAGAAATTGGCATTGGAAGGGTGGGGGGCGCCGTTTCAGTTTTTGCCTCAGGCAGCAGAAAGGCTAGGTGCACCCCTGTGGACAGTGTAAGTTATGTTTCTCAGTTGCCAGTGTAACCTATGTGAATTCATCCTCATCTGTCCTTTAGGACACAACTGTGGCCCTTGAAGCTCTGGCCAAATATGCCAAAGCCATGAACCACAAGAAAGGGGATTCAACAGTGACAATTAGTTCTAAGTCCGGTTTCCAGAAAATAGTTCACGTGGAAAAAAGCAACAGTCTTCTTGTACAAACAGTTGACCTTCCAGAAATCCCTGAAGAATATACAGTTAACGTTAAAGGCGATGGCTTTGTCTGTTTACAGGTATGTATATGTGGCCTGAGGTTGAAAATATTCTATATTTATCATCACTTAAATGTTTATAGAGCTCACACCAATGTCATGAACTCCATTTATAATAAAACTACCTTATAATAACTAGAGATGAGCGAATGGAATCCCACGAAGTGGTATTCGATACAAATTTCAGGATAAATTTGATTTGCCTCGAAGCCGAATTTCCTCGTGCTTCGTGTTAGCGAATCGATTTAACCTGAAATAGTAAAAAAAAAATTATACTTACCTCCTCCATTTGCTCGCGACGGGTCACCAGTCGCCATTTTGATTGCAAATCTTGGCCAAATTCCCATGCGTGGTGACGTCATACGCCGGCCAGCGTGATGACATAATCTCGTGCCACGTGGGATTACGCTCCAGATCTTCAAGCAAGATGGTGGTGGCCGGCCCGTTGCGAGCAAATGGAGGCGGTACGTTTAAAAAAACAAATTATGTTAATTTCACACTGTTTTTACAATCGGATGCTGCGATCAGGTATCAGCATCTGAGTGGTACAATGACGGGGGCGGCGCTATCGCAGCTCTGTCATTGCACCCGCTACTTACAGAAAAATGCTCTTCATGATGAAGTAATTAATCACAAAGCAAATTTTATTGTAAAATTCAGTGAATCAGCCGAATCAAACTTTTCATAAATTTGCTCTTCTCTAATCTTAACCTTACCCCTTTAAAGAGGAAGGGTTGCTAGTTTGTCTACTTTCCCTCCTTTTCCCTGTATTTTTCTTCCTTTTGTTCCTTGTTGCTCTGTGGCATACATTATGATCAACTACTCTCTGTGTTAAAAATATATCACCTACTAACTCACCAAACTAACACACTATAGTTAAATATATATACAGTACAGACCAAAAGTTTGGACACACCTTTTCATTCAAAGAGTTTTCTGTATTTCATGACTATGAAAATTGTAGATTCACAGTGAAGGCATCAAAACTATGAATTAACAGATGTGGAATTATATACTTAACAAAAAAGTGTGAAACAACTGAAAATATGTCTTATATTCTAGGTTCTTCAAAGTAGCCACCTTTTGCTTTGATTACTGCTTTGTACACTCTTGGCATTCTCTTGATGAGCTTCAAAAGGTAGTCACCTGAAATGGTATTCCAACAGTCTTTAAGGATATCCCAGAGATGCTTAGCACTTGTTGGCCCTTTTACCAATTGGGTTCAGGTCTGGTGACTGTGGAGGCCAGGTCATCTGGCATAGCACCCCATCACTCTCCTTCTTGGTCAAATAGCCCTTACACAGCCTGGAGGTGTGTTTGGGGTCATTGTCCTGTTGATAAATAAATGATGGTCCAACTAAACGCAAACCGGATGGAATAGCATACCTCTGCAAGATGCTGTGGTAGTCATGCTGGTTCAGTATGCCTTCAATTTTGAATAAATCCCCAACAGTGTCACCAGCAAAGCACCCCCACACCATCACACCTCCTCCTCCATGCTTCATGGTGGGAACCAGGCATGTAGAGTCCATCCGTTCACCTTTTCTGCGTTGCACAAAGACACAGTGGTTGGAACCAAAGATCTCAAATTTGGACTCATCAGACCAAAGCACAGATTTCCACTGGTCTATTGTCCATTCCTTGTGTTCTTTAGCCCAAACAAGTCTCTTCTGCTTGTTACCTGTCCTTAGCAGTTGTTTCCTAGCAGTTATTTTACCATGAAGGCCTGCTGCACACAGTCTCCTCTTAATAGTTGTTGTAGAGATGTGTCTGCTGCTAGAACTCTGTGTGGCATTGACCTGGTCTCTAATCTGAGCTGCTGTTAACCTGCGATTTCTGAGGCTGGTGATTCGGATGAACTTATACTCCGCAGCAGAGGTGACTCTTGGTCTTCCTTTCCTGGGGCGGTCCTCATGTGAGCCAGTTTCTTTGTAGCGCTTGATGGTTTTTGCGACTGCACTTGGGGACACTTTCAAAGTTTTCCCAATTTTTCGGACTGACTGACCTTCATTTCTTAAAGTAATGATGGCCACTTGTTTTTCTTTACTTAGCTGCTTTTTTCTTGCCATAATACAAATTCTAACAGTCTATTCAGTAGGACTATCAGCTGTGTATCCACCTGACTTCTGCCCAACACAACTCATGGTCCCAACCCCATTTATAAGGCAAGAAATCCCACTTATTAAACCTGACAGAGCACACCTGTGAAGTGAAAACCATTTCAGATGACCTCTTGAACCTCATCAAGAGAATGCCAAGAGTGTGCAAAGCAGTAACCAAAGCAAAAGGTGGCTACTTTGAAGAACCTAGAATATAAGACATAGTTTCAGTTGTTTCACACTTTTTTTGTTAGGTATATAATTCCACATGTGTTAATTCATAGTTTTGATGCCTTCAGTGTGAATCTACAATTTTCATAGTCATGAAAATACAGAAAACTCTTTGAATGAGAAGGTGTGTCCAAACTTTTGGTCTGTACTGTATATATATCAGTGCTAATTACAAATCCCTGCACCCAAAGTACTCCTATATGCCGTTCTAAACCCACCCACAACTATATAGATACAAACACACACACACAATTAGAGCCCCTTAAACAATTATATCGAAAGGGGTATTCATACAGGGGGAGGAAAGGGGGAACTACTGCCAGAGAGGCAAGACAGAGGGACAACAGCAGTCAAGGGAAAGAGAAGGGAGAGATTTATAGCAAGCTCTCTACAAGTAACAGGAGAAGATAACCAAAAAGGGAAGAGATACAAATACTTAGACATCGGCCTGTTGTCTAGCTCCACAGAGGAAGATGAGTTGGCAGTGTGAAGCAGCAGTGTTAGATGATAATAGCTTTTGGATGGTCAGAGGTCCATTGTGTTCACCCTGAGCACACCAGCGCTTGGCTATTTAAGCCTGGTGGGTGTGCTCTCCTGGGGACAAGCCTATGATTCACATGCCAACCGGGGGAGCAGATGCTGTGCACATCCTAGACTGTATTACTGTCACGGTGTGGTTCACTGTAACAGTTTGTGCCGTGCAGGCTGGCTGCATGCTCTTTCAAGTACTGGCTGCAGGTTGACTCCTGTATATGCTGGTTGCTTGGGGCTGCGTGCTGGCTGCAGTATTGTGTGTGAACTGTTGCCTTTGTTTGTTTCTCCCCATGTCCATATCTTGTCACCGTATCCTGGCTCCTGTCACCGGTGCCGTGCAGGCTGGCTGCATGCGCTTTGTGTACTGGCTGTGGGTGTTCCCATGTATGGTGGTTCTGCAATGTGTGCTGGCTGCAGCCTTGTATGTGATCCCCCTTGTTGTTGTGTAGGCTGGCTGCCTGTAACCTCATACTGGCTACAGTTATCCTGTGTATGCTGGTTGTCGTTTGGGGTGTGCTGGCTGCAGCATTCTGTGACTGGTGTGAACTGACACATGTGATTGTATGTTTTATGCTTCTGGTTACTCCCTGGTCTGTTCCTGGGTGTGGCTTATCAGGTGCCCTCGTTATTGCAGCTATTTCTATCTGTGAGCTGTGGGGCATGTGGTCAGTCTGTCTTGGGCTTTGCTGGGTGTAACCTCTTGCTGCTGGCCCAGGGAGTTTTGCCATCTTCCCTCCTGTGTGGTGTCGCCTGGTAAAGTGTTGTTGATGTTGTAACCTGTCTGTTCCATGTTTAGCTTGGCAGTGTCTAACTGCTTCTGATCCTTGTCTGTTCCATGTCTTGCCTGGCAGTGCCTAACTGCTTCTGTTCCTGTCCTATGTTTGCCTTCGTGAGTGTGCTCCCGGGTTCTCTGGAGGGAGGACATCTAGTTTGTGCGCAGCTCTGCCTGTGACCACCATGCTTCTATTCTGCATGGGGTCCAGGCATCTGCCTGTGTGCTGGTTCCCTTTTGTCTTGTCTGATCCAGGTCCTGAGTTTGGTTGGGTTCCAGTCCTTCTGTTGTCTGTTCTGCTGGTGCAAGCACCATTGTGGTTCTTTGCAGGTAGAGGCCAAGTGTACAGGGTCCATCCTGGAGGTGTGACCAGTGAGCCCTTGGTCAAGTTCATCCCCACCACCAGGCGCTCTCTGAAGAACGGGGCTCACTGGCTCTTCGCCCTCTGCGGTTTGCCTCTAGTCTACTGGTGCACTTGGTTCAGTGGTCGTGCTATCACTATTGCCTAACCTGCTTTACTGTCACGTTCATTTATTACATGTGTAATAAAGTATTTAGTTGGTTCCTGGTCTATGATTCTGCCTGTGTCCTGCTTGCGAGATGTCCCGAGGTCTACCCAGGCGCGACAATTACTACAGTAGAGGACATGACTCCAGCCACCTGGTGGACTCCCAACTGCTGGAGGAGGCCAAAGAACAAAGCGCTTCCTCAGCCTCTCCCATATAATAAAATGGGCCTGGGACAGTTGGACACCTTCCCAAAGACATATCAATTTCCTGGCTGACCCCCTGACGCAGAAGAACAAAGCACTTCCTCAGGCTCTCCCATATAATAAAGTGGACATGGGGCAGTAGAGCACATTTCCACAGGCATATCAGTTACCTTGTTGACCCCCTGCTGCCTGAGGAGGCAGAAGAAAAAAGGGAGAGATTGCCTCTCTTGGATAATAAACTGGACAAGATACAGCGGAGCACCTTTCCTAAAATCACACATATGTCTGGTGAGGGGGGCTTGGGGTTAAAGGAATCCCTGGAGAATATACTGCTAGCCTTACAGACGGTGGCTTTGTCCAATATATAATCGTATATATTTATCATTAACTAAATCTAGAGCTCACACCAATGTCATGGCCTTCATTTATAACAGATCTATGATGCTTATACCTCTTCAAATTTTTCAGTACATACTTTCAGACATTAAAAATGTAAATCAGACATCATATAGTACATGTCCATGTCCATTCTAACAAAGCTAAAACCAGCCCTGTACCTCACATGGATACAGAGATCTCCCCATTTGTTGCTTTGCTAGATTTATATCAAGCTGACGGCTCATGTGGAGTGTCTTTTCTGCTGCAGCTCAGGGGGGGCGTGTCTCAGCTCTTCCTATCACATGTGCTGCCTTCTCAGTGAGCAGGACAAAGTAATAAGAAACAAAAACAAACAGCAAGTGGTGCTATACAGATACATTTTATTGGATAACTTAGTCACTATGCTAAATTTTTAATTACATCCAATTATAAAAGTATTCAGATCCAGGTGCTGATTTGAAAACTGAAGAATATTTTTCGTGGGACAACCCCTGTAATTTATATTTCATAACACCCATTAGAGTTGCATCAAATACATCTCATCCAGCCAAACGATACCCTGCTCTACACTGATGAGGGGCAAGGCACTCTTCACTGTGGTTTGGTTGATATAAGTTTGCTCTCTTCCTTCTGAAGTAAAAGTAATTTGCACAAAAGGGTATGAAACAATTAAATTCAACATGTGTTCTCTCTTGTTAGTTTTAAACTTTCTGTCTTCCCTTTCCAGTCACACTTACATTATAACGCTTTTCCTGATGCATCTGAGAAAGATTACTTTTCCCTCAATGTAAGCACTGAGCCATCTGCCTGCACTCTTGAATCACAGAAGAAGTTTGATGTTCATGTGGATGTCAGGTGAGAGAATATTCCTAAGAATACCACGGTGCACAAATTTGACACTTATAGTAGTATCCAGATGTCTGAAGTGCCGGGTTTATGCAGTTACTTATCTTTATATTGTGGCTGTCATGCACTATGATTCTCTTATTTTGCAGACATTCTCAATACTATTTGTACTTCCAAATAGAAGGATTTGTACCTTT
The DNA here is from genome assembly GCA_900303285.1 of Rhinella marina. NCBI lineage: Eukaryota > Metazoa > Chordata > Amphibia > Anura > Bufonidae > Rhinella > Rhinella marina. The sequence continues at coordinate 28,009 of ONZH01000188.1, read as the reverse complement.
TACACCTTACATTATGTCGACCAAGATCTTTGGCAAAATCCTTGCTAGTAGGAGCTAGAATACTGTTATCTTCCTTTTAAAGGGGGTACTCTAACATTTTAATATTGATGGTCTATCCTCAGGATAAGCCATCAATATATGATCAGCAGGGGTCTGCGGTAAGCTGTTGTGCACTAGTGGATGGAGTTGGTCCCTGCAACACTGATTCTATTGAAGTAAATGGGAGCAGCATGGCAGTAACCAGCTCTGCTCACTATACAGTAAACAGACCTGAGTAGTTCCAGGCCTTCCAGTGCCAACTTCCAGCACCAGAGCTACAGATCTAGCAGTGGGTTAACACATTAACCTGACAGTGTAGCTCAGTTAATCCGACAGTGTAATGAGCTTTGCACAAAACTAGTGCCAGTCCGAAAAGCTTGTGTGTTAACACACCTGGAATTACTTTAACGCCAGCTACATCTGTATTTGAAAACAGCTGATTGGCGGGAGTGTAGGGAGTTTAATGCCGCCAATTAGATATTGACAGCTTATCCTGTGGTTAGGCCATCAATATTAAAATCCTGGAATACTCAAGGTTCATAACAAGAAATTTTGATAATGTTACTGTAGTCAGTCCTGCACGTGACCAACAGAGATTTTTTTTATCTCCACTGGTCTTTTATTTCTCCTAGAAGAAAACAAGGCGGGCAGCAAAAAACTTCAAAACCATCAAGGATTAAAGGTGGATTTAGACTGCCTGATTTTCGGGTAGATAATCGGGAACAAGAGAAATGCTCATTTCTTCATAGAGTGATCCTGTAGTTCGTGCAGGCACATCATTCATTGTTTCTGGGCAGCAGATCATGCTTTTACATGTACAAAACAAACAATTAACGGGAATGAATCAAACTTTCCCGATAACTGACTGATCATGAGAAGAGATGAAAGCTGCATCTACAGAAAGCTGCAACAGCCATCTTCTCTGTATGGGGACCAGTGATCGCCACCATACAGATTTACTGTTTCTGGGCAGCGGATCCCTGTTTACACAGCACGATCAGCCAGAAACCATGATTATGGGTGCTAGCCAAAAGATGCAATCACCCAATAAATGGGTGTTTGTCATTTTAAAACCTAAGTCTGAGTGCAGAATATAATAGAGGAAGAAATGCTGAGCTCGGAGATATATAGATTTCTATGATTTTATTCAGTATGTTCATGTAATAGCTCGTATCAAAAATTAAGCCTATGAGTCCTGCTTCCCCTGCCCACAGACATTGATTAACAGCATTATCTGTACACATTTATAGCTGTCAATATGTGTGGGCGGGGCAAGCAGGACTCACAGGCTTTCCCTACACATTCTGGAAGCATTTAAATAACCTATCAAAATATTTAATCAAATCATAGAAAACGATATCCCTGCAGGATCTCATTCTCTATCCCATGCTACTCTCAGATAGGAGACTTGACAGAGCCACTTGAACTACTGCTTTTGATTCTTTTTTATTAAATACTGCCGTTTGATCCTATTTCTATACCTTACTTTTGAAACAAAAGTGCATTAATCTGAAATATACATTACCTGTAGATATTCTGGAAAGCGAGAAAACACCAACATGGCCCTGATCCTAATTGAGCCTACATCAGGATATATTCCTGATAAAAACAGTCTTGAAAAGGTGAGGAACGTCCGGTAGAATCAAATAAGACACAAAATCAACTCTCTTAACTGACTATATTTATTAAAATGGTTGTCCAGTTTATATTAACCCCCCTCAGGACCCTGGGATTTTCCATTTTTGTGTTTTCGTTTTTCACTCCCCGCCTTCCCATAGTCCTAACTTTTTTATTTTTCCGTTCATATAGCCTTATGATGGCTTATTTTTTGTGGGACAAGTTGTGCTTTCTAATGGCGCCATTTACATTTACATGCCATGTAGTGGGAAGCGGAAAAAAAATTCCAAATGGGGTGGAATTGGGAAAAAAAACTGACAAAGGTTTTTTTTTTTTTTTTTTTTTTTTTTTTTTTGTTATCTTCATTGTCCAGGTCAGTATGGTTACAACAATACCACACTTGTATATTTTTTCTTGTGTTTTAATACTGAAAAAAAAATTAAAACCTTTCACCATATTCTGACCCCTATAACTTTTTTGTAGTTATGTGTACAGGACTGTGTGAGGGCTCATTTTTTGCGGGACGATCTGTAATTTTTGGAGATACCAATTTGGAATGTGTGCGACTTTTTGATCACTTTCTATAAAAAAAATTATTGGGGAGTTGAAGTGACAAAAAATGGCGAATTCGGTGTTTTTATCTTTTTTCCCATTACGCCATTTGTTGTATGCCATTAATATTGTTATATTAATATTGTTATATTAATACTTTACTCTAGTTTGATAAATTGCCACCAACCCCCCCCCCCCTTTTTCTGGTTTTACTACACAAGATTTCCCGGTCACGGACTCTCTTTAAGTGATCATTTCATAACAAAATTTAATCTACTTTCATAGGTGAAACAGCTTCCAGGCGTCCAAAGAACAGAAGTATCAGCAGAGAAGATTTCCATTTATCTAGATAAGGTGAGCAGAACCTAATTGCAATAATGCCAGTAAACATTTCTAGCCTCAGTCAGAGAGGCAATTTTTAAAGTCGAGAGTGCAGAGGCAGAGGTGTTAGCATTACAGGGGATTATTTTCAGGCAGGGCCCCCCATCCTTGACTACCTACTAAGACAAAAGAAAAGCAACCATCAATGACTTGCTCCTCTAACATTAGGACCGACAATCTCCAAATTATCAATTTATCCCATAGACAGCTCAGTGACACTGAAATGAGAATGCTAAAGAGGACGTCTGTCTTTTTACCAACATGCAGATTTAATCTTTGGGTTAAAGATCTTAATTTGTCCATACCTAAGCTCAAGCGGAAACATTTTTTTTTGCTTCGTGCGACAAAAAAATAGTGTTTGCAGTTTGAGATAGAACCCAGTGATTTATTCGATGTTTGACTCCTCGCTGACTTGTTTGATGAGGGACAAAGGAGGCTAGGGGAGGGACTTTTCACTGATTTGGAATTCCCCTACCAGAAAAATCTTCCTATTAACAATATGGTTGTGGAAACTTTTTTGGAGGTTGTCACAGATCAACTATGCCTTTTGGGTTGATTGTAGATGATGCCCTGGCAGGCACTTTTAGTAATAAAATCGAGATGGCCTACCTTCTTCCTAAACATCCATGGTTTGCTTGCTTTTATTGTCTACCCAAAATCCACAAAGGGGTTAACCCACTGAAAGGAAGACCTATTGTCTCTGGGGTGGGTGCTCTCACCAAGATTATCAGTATCAATGTTGATCTAATAATGAAACCCTTTGTTGCATCCCTGTCATCCTACAGTATGTGCATGACTGTAGGATGTGCTAAAGAAACTTGATAGTCTTTACTGTGAAGAGGGCACCTCTATGGCAAGTATGGATGTGGAGGCCCTCTACAGCTCCATTCCTCACGATCAGGGATGCCATGCGATAGAGTACTTCTTTCATCAAAGGGGAGAACATTTTCACAATTGCTTTATAACTACCCTTCTAGAGTTCATCCTCAGACAATATCTTCACATTCCATCAGAGAGTTATCCACCATCTCAGGGACTTGGTGACGGGCAGCTTACCTATGCCAGTCTGTACCTGGGCTGGTGGGAGAGGAAGATTGTATTTGGGGAAAGCATGGAAGCCTAGTCATCTTGTATTTTACTGTGACTATGTTACACTGACGAAGTGTTGATTCTCTGGAAAGGCAATGCAGCACAATTTTCATAATTCATGGCAGCCCTTAATATCTATTTACTAGGCATGTTTTTTTACATCTGAAATACAGTCCCCACACCACCACATCATGATCTTACTATTTCTCACAATACCGACAGTAAAATTTGTATGCACATGCTCCAGAAAAGTACTGCAACCAACAATCTGTTGCAGTGAAACAGTTGGCATCCAAGAGGCTCTTAAGATGGGCATTCCTGAGGCCAGTATTTAAGAGCCTGGAACATATGTTTCACCTTTTCAGATTTCAATCTAGCAGCTAATTATTTTAGTGACCGATTTGAGAGTAGAAGATACCCCAAGGGGGTTCTCAAGCAAGCATGTTAACAACCCGTGCAATAGCAATTACACCCAAGTTAGAGACATCAAACCAAAATTTTAGCGAATTTTGAGGACCGACTCTGATATAGGCCATCTGGAGGGCCAGGACCCACTTACTACATATCACAGGTGCTGTAATATTAAAGATAGGCTGGTTTACATGTTTTTTTTCAACCACAGGCCAATTAGACTGGATTACCCGCCAAAATATTGGACACCTACAGTACAGACCAAAAGTTTGGACACACCTTCTCATTCAAAGAGTTTTCTGTATTTTTATGACTATGAAAATTGTAGATTCACACTGAAGGCATCAAAACTATGAATTAACACATGTGGAATTATATACTTAACAAAAAAGTGTGAAAAAACTGAAACTATGTTTTATATTCTAGGTTCTTCAAAGTAGCCACCTTTTGCTTTGATTACTGCTTTGCACACTCTTGGCATTGTCTTGATGAGCTTCAAGAGGTAGTCACCTGAAATGGTTTTCACTTCACAGGTGTGCCCTGTCAGATTTAATAAGTGGGATTTCTTGCCTTATAAATGGGGTTGGGACCATGAGGTGTGTTGGGCAGAAGTCAAGTGGATACAGAGCTGATAGTCCTACTGAATAGACTGTTAGAATTTGTATTATGGCAAGAAAAAAAGCAGTCCGAAAAATTGGGAAAACTGTGAAAGGGTCCCCAAGTGCAGTCGCAAAAACCATCAAGCGCTACAAAGACTGGCTCACATGAGGACCGCCCCAGGAAAGGAAGACCAAGAGTCACCTCTGCTGCGGAGGATAAGTTCATCCGAGTCACCAGCCTCAGAAATCACAGCAGCTCAGATTAGAGACCAGGTCAATGCCACACAGAGTTCTAGCAGCAGACACATCTCTACAACAACTGTTAAGAGGAGACTGTGTGCAGCAGGCCTTCATGGTAAAATAGCTGCTAGGAAACCACTGCTAAGGACAGGCAACAAGCAGAAGAGACTTGTTTGGGCTAAAGAACACAAGGAATGGACATTAGACCAGTGGAAATCTGTGCTTTGGTCTGATGAGTCCAAATTTGAGATCTTTGGTTCCAACCACCGTGTCTTTGTGCGACGCAGAAAAGGTGAATGGATGGACTCTACATGCCTGGTTCCCACCGTGAAGCATGGAGAAGGAGGTGTTATGGTGTGTGGATGCTTTGCTGGTGACACTGTTGGGGATTTATTCAAAATTGAAGGCATACTGAACCAGCATGGCTACCACAGCATCTTGCAGCGGCATGCTATTCCATCCGGTTTGCGTTTAGTTGGACCATCATTTATTTATCAACAGGACAATAACTCCAAACACACCTCCAGGCTGTGTAAGGGCTATGTGACCAAGAAGGAGAGTGATGGAGTGCTACACCAGATGACCTGGCCTCCACAGTCACCAGACCTAAACCCAATCGAGATGGTTTGCAGTGAGCTGAACCGCAGAGTGAAGGCAAAAGGGCCAACAAGGGCTAAGCATCTCTGGGAACTCCTTCAAGACTGTTGGAATACCATTTCAGGTGACTACCTCTTGAAGCTCATCAAGAGAATGCCAAGAGTGTGCAAAGCAGTAATCAAAGCGAAAGGTGGCTACTTTGAAGAACCTAGAATATAAGACATATTTTCAGTTGTTTCACACTTTTTTGTTAAGTATATAATTCCACATGTGTTAATTCATAGTTTTGATGCCTTCAGTGTGAATCTACAATTTTCATAGTCATGAAAATACAGAAAACTCTTTGAATGAGAAGGTGTGTCCAACTTTTGGTCTGTACTGTATAAGTGTTGGAGCTGTATAGTCTGTAGATCTATAGATATAGGCAAGGATTTTTGATGTTTTATAATAAAGTATTTTATTATATCCTTCATTGACTGCAGGACAACCAGTATGGCTTACCTTGTCACATGCACTTGTCACCTTCAATATATTGACAAAACTATTAGGGAACTGAGGTGTGACAATAGAGAACATTTTACATACATCCATGATAAAATAGGCACCCCCATTTCTCGACACATGTCAAACCCACCAAGGAGACCCCAGGGTCTTCATGTTTCCGGGGAGGGAACACTTGAGATGTTTCACACCTTATTATTAACAGTATCTGTGAATTTCCCTAAGTTACAAGTTTTCTAAAATTGTTTGAAAATATACAGTAATCTGCTAAAAACAACCCCTTACAACTATATAGACAGGAACTTAAACAGTCAGAATGTGGCTTCCAGGCAGTGCCTGCTACATGTACCATATAAGCAATCACAGCAAGAAAAGCCCCTCTCACAAATCCTGTTACAACCCTCCAAATGCAAACAGTAGTCCCTTCCATAGGAGCAGCCTCTCCCCCCAGCAAAAACTCACCACCTGTGTTCCACTTAAAGAGGACCTTTCACCACTCCTGAAATGCCTGTTTTAATAGCCTCATACATTTCCCATGTAATAACAATTCTGGAACATCTATTCTTATGTCTCTATGTTGTGCCATTCCTTTATTATTTCTACTAGACGTTATGAATGAATTGCTAGCAGTCTGCAGTAAGGGTACAGAGGGGAGGTAACAAGTTGCGGGTGTGTACCTGGACAGTCTCACTCTATCAATCATTGCTGCCATTTTCAGACTGTGCAGGTACATACCCCAACTTCTAGTTTAAATAATAAAGGAACGGCAGGACATAGAGCCATAAGACTAGATGCTTCAGAATTGTTATTGCATGGGGAATGCATGAAGCTATTAACACATGCATGTCGGGAGTGGTGAAAGGTCCTCTTTAAGTCCTGCAGTAAAATTGTTAGGAGCAGGAGGATGTAGTAGTAGCAGAGACAGGATGTCTGAGCACTGCTGTTGGCTGTACTGGCTACATTTAAGATGTAGCCATTAGTGCATTGTTATCCAAACCAGAAGCCACCGAGAACGGCAGCTGTCAGGGGTGAGAAGGATTGGGCAAAGTGAATATTTTTTGCCAATCCTTTTGTTCTTGTTAGAGGTGTCTAGCAGCGGTTTTCTTCTCTTTCTCCATTGAATACATGTCCAGCCAAGCCAAACATGTATGTTTATGGGGGAGTCGGGAGAGATAGCTGTCCACTGAAGGATCGTTCAGCAGACACCTTTTGAAGGTGTTTAGCCATCTTAAGAATACGGATGTGTGAGGAATAAATCACCTAGAATACAAATAAAACTTTATGAATATTGCTAACCTATCAGCCCTGGATCTTTCTTCCAAAAATGCCTTACTTCCTTCCAATCTTGTTCTCCTACAGCTCACCCATGAAGCTGAAAGCTTTGTCCTTTCTCTGGAACAAGAATCACGTGTAGAGAATCTGCAGCCTGCCACTGTTGTAGTCCATGATTATTATTTTCCGGGTATGTGAAAATAGAAGGGGATAAAGTACAATATTCATGTATTTACAAATTAGTAATGTATTCTGTAAAATTCTGTAATTGGAAAAACCTTTGCACAAGTGCCACTAGCTGACATTTGCTAGATGCTAACACTAAAATATAATATCTTGAATCTGATACAGCTGGGATAAATATGTTGGATCAAGTGAAGATTATTTTACAATCTAAAACAAGCAATACACTCTGTACATCAATCATTAGTAAAGTATCACTAAAAATATTAGCAGAAGGGGACATGTCCTTCATTTATGTGAGGTGAAATTTATCTTAGAGCAGTGATGGCGAACCTCCGGCACTCCAGGTGTGGTGAAACAACAACTCCCAGCATGCGCCTTTCATTTCTATGGAGTTGTGAGAACAGCCAAGCAAGTTTACATCTTGGGAGTCGTAGTTTTACCACAGCTGGACTCCTGGAGGTTAGCCATTACACTCCTAGGGGAACATGATTTTCACTTGATCCAATATGTTTAGTTTATCATTTATTTCTTGTCCCATTGATTGTATAACAGCAGAATATTCCAAAGTATTGCACATAGATTGTTTTAGCTATTTGATCAGTATAGAGCAGTGATAGTGAACCTTTTACAGACCAAGTGCCCAAACTTCAACCCAAAACCCAGTTATTTATCGCAAAGTGCCAACACACCAATTTAACCTGAATATTACAGTCCAATATAGTATATCTTCCATGCCATGCCTGCCAACATTTAGTGCACTGCCTGTGCTGTTCATAGTGCGCCCTGCACTGATGGATGGCAGGAAAAGTCTAAGATATATTAGTACACCTTAAACTTTTTCCAGGGTGTGGGTACCCACAGAGAGGGCTCCAAGTGCCGCCTCTGGCACCCATGCCATAGGTTCACCACCACTGATATAGAGGAACCAGGAGAAAAACCCACACAAATACAAATAGAACAGACATGTGGCCTCAACCAAGCTTCATGACTTTAAGGCCACAGTGCTGAGCCAACCACACTTATCAATATGAAAATATAAAGTCACAGGACAATTAAATGTTCACATTGGAACAATCAAAACTGAGAGGCAGCCCCCATTTATTTTAAAGTAGCATAAACTCCACCCCTTTTATGTTTGGTTTGAGGGGCAGTTTCATGAAAATCCAACTATGCCCACCATGCAATAAAGCAAGAAGATCTGTTCACCTTATCCATGGGCTGCATCAAGTCTTGCTGCACAATGGCCAAAATACTGTATATGCAAGGCACTACATAGAAGAGCAGAGGACTGGGGTAACTAATCATTCATGGGAAAATTGGAGTTATGTTCTGCTGATCGGTAACATTCTCAGGAGGAGACCACCACCAATCAAATAGTGATAACCTATTATGAGAGTAGGGCATCAAAGTAAAGAAATACCAGTAAAACCCTATAATGGAGAAGATAGCAGGTTTCCAGAGTTTTCCCTTTCCCATCTGGATGACCTTTTCCAAATAAACTATTAGTCATCCTGACTACAGGCTCCCATCTATCAGCTAGAACAGAGAGTGGCTGCAAAGTGCAGCTTCTACCCGGTGGACTCAGCATGACTATGTTGGTATCCATGATTGATCAGCGTGGGTAAGAAAAGCCAGACCAGAGAGTGAAGGCTGCGGGCTCCTCCGCTCAGATCCTGACTGGATGTGTGTGCTTCTTTTCCGGTTCAGCAGCATGTACAGCCTTTGTGAGTGCAGAGGGTAGGGTGGCATAGGAGGAAAGGAAATGTATTAATCAAACGATCTTTCTTCCACAGGTTAGAAGAAAGGCCAGGTTTTTATTTTTTTTTTTAAAAAGCCCAGAGAACCTCTTTAACCCTTTTCTCATATATAAAACTCTAGTGTATCATAATGATATTCATCTGTTGGTTACTTTACTTCTTCCATTTGCTTTTCTTTCGATTTTTAAATTCAGCAATCTGTTTTTCAGTAGCTTCATTCATGCACAAACAGTGTCCTGTGACAATATTGTGCTTGGTAAGCTGCTCGAAGGTAGCGGCACTCACAAGAGCACCAGTGCTATCTCAAACAGCTGATTGGCAGGGGTCCTGGGTGTTGGACCCCCACCGATCAGATACTGATGGCCTGTCCTGAGGATAGGTCATCAGTATCAAAAGATTGGATAACCGTTTTACCTTCCACAGTCACATTATTACTAAAGTCATCCTATGTGCAATAAAAGTGTTAAATGAACTGTCATATAATATGAGTACAACCACATCGGTTTTGAAGAAACTCTTAAAACAGGACAGAGACAACGTTATGGAAAACTGTAGATCAGGATTGGGTTATAAAAAAAGTGTCCTAAACGCTGAACATACCCAGGGCTCTATTCAATCCATTATAGAAACATGGAAAAAATATGGCACAACTATAAACCTACAGTAACAAGAGAACCCCTGAAAACTCCCAGATCGAGCAAGGAGGGTATTAATCAGAGATACAACAGAGACAACAGAGAAGGAGCTCCAAATATCCACCGTGGAGGTGGAAGTGCTGTATCTGTCCACAGGATTACTATAAGCTATACACTCCACAGGCTGGGGCTTTATAGAAGAGTGTCAGAAAGAAGAACTGCTGACAGACATATGTAGAGACAGGAGACAAGAAGTAATCTAAATCTCTATCACTTATTATAATCAATGGAGTACTGTAAAAATGAACTTTTCTTGCAAGTGCATCGAGGTGTGCTTCTGGCTCATTGTATGAGCAGCCCCCAAGCCCTTCCACCACTGGTCTAGACTGACAAACTTCTATTAACACAATTTATTTATAAGTAATATATTATAACCAGTATGTCTCACATTCCTGCTGTATATTGTCTCTCTATTACAGAGGAGCATTCTGTGGCGGAGTACAATGCCCCCTGCAGTGGAGGTAAGGAATGAGCCTACGATTCTTTCTTTCTCAGTAGTCATTTTTTTCCCTTGGGTTCTATAATATCACTAAAACTGTCTTCACCAGTCTGATGAAGGGAGACCCCCTTTGAAACACGTTACCCTGCTTATTTTTGGCGGTTATTTATTTTTTTTTTATAAAAGTCCACTTTTATCAGCGCTTACTATTTCCATCTTTATTTTTTGTTTTTGGCACTTCATTTCGGGACCTTTGAACAGTATTTCCAGTGGGAGGGAGTGGCTTCTGTTTTGGATTGACCTCTCCTGCCCTGGGTTCCACCTAGAGATATGTCTGCACTTAAAGAGGCTCTGTCACCTGGTTCCAGCATACCCTAATAGTAATATAACCAGGTAGGGCTCTTAACACTGATAAAAAGCATACCTTTCATTCCCTTCTCTGATGTCCGTTTTAGCTGTAAAATCAACTTTTATAAATATTTAAATGAGCAAGTGGAGCACTTGGAGGCTGGGTTATGCCTTCCGAGCACTGCTTCTGCCACATCCCCAGTAATGATACCACTGCTTTGCATGTTCTAATAACGCCCCCAATGGATTTGACTGACAGCGCTAGACTCACTTGTCTAGCGCTGAGATCCTGCACGTGCGCACTTGCATGTATGACGACGCGTGCGCACTCAACTGTTCCCGTTCTTCTGGGCAAGTCCTTGTCTTCTAGTGCGAATGCGCCGTCACATCACTTCGCTTAGAAGACAAGGACTTGCCTAGAAGAACGGGAACAGTTGAGTGCGCACGCGCAGGATCTCAGCGCTAGACAAGTGAGTCTAGCGCTGTCAGTCAAATCCATTGGGGGCGTTATTAGAACATGCAAAGCAGTGGTATCATTACTGGGGATGTGGCAGAAGCAGTGCTCGGAAGGCATAACCCAGCCTCCAAGTGCTCCACTTGCTCATTTAAATATTTATAAAAGTTGATTTTACAGCTATAACGGACATCAGAGAAGGGAATGAAAGGTATGCTTTTTATCAGTGTTAAGAGCCCTACCTGATTATATGACTATTAGGGTATGCTGGAACCAGGTGACAGAGCCTCTTTAAAGATTTCCTCCAGTGAGCAGCTTTTCATGTGGCCAGGGGTGTTGTTTATATAGCCCTCAAACATTCTGTGTGACGTGCCGGTCCCTAGTAGAACAGTCCTATACTTGTCCGTATTGCCGACAATAGTAGGACATGTTCTATCATCTTGCCAATAGCACAGAAAGGACGAGCAGACAACACACAGAGTGCTGTCTGTATCCTTTGCAGCCCCACTAAAGTTAATGGGTTGACATCTGACCCGCAAAAATTTTTGATCGGATGCGGACTAAAAATATGTTCGTGTTAATGAGCCCTAACGTTTCCCTTGATGATATTTTATTGCCAGGAGATGAGCTACTTAGTTTATTAATGAAAATTATCTTTTATTTCAAGACACGTGAACACCACTTTTAGGCCTTCTCTACACAATTGTTTCTGCTTTTTTGTGGCCTGTCTAAAAAAGTCATATATTTCAATTGTTTTTGTGGCTTTTTTTTTCCGTTTAAGACTTTTTTTTCCATATATTTTCACTGCCATTGTTTTTGTCCTCTAGATAAACTTATGGTAAAATTACGCGATATCTAGACCATACTGCATTTTGGAAAAAACAACACCAGTAGAGCAGAAAAACATCTGGCCCAGATTTACCAACATGCCTGCCCCTTGGTAGGCTTGTCTGAAAGGGGTGGAGCCTAAATGGAATGGGCATGGCCTAAGGTGTGCCTTTTTGCACCCAAATTGTGCCACAATACTGACACAAAATTCCGTCTCAAAGTAAGCAAGCCAATAGTTGGTATAGAGCTTGACAAAAGTGCCTATCCCAGCACCACATTTATCATCCAGCCGGAACCATTGTGATAAATCTGGGGCAGGTCTGGACAAACTTTCTAAGTTTACGACATCTATAGGATTTGTAAATCTGGGCCTATGTGTGAAAGAACGGCCAGAGGGGAATTCACTTTTTTAATTAAAAGTGATACAGGGACAGTCAGCCCCTGAGTATTCCTGCATGATAAACGCTATCTGACAGTCTATCAATAAAACATGGCCACATACTATTGCAGAAGGGGAAAGACTGATTGGGACTCCCTCCTCCCATATTCAATTAGCATCGAAAGGGATATTTATAAAGGGCTCCCTAATAGTAATGGCTATATTGATAATCCCTAATGACTTGTCTACATTCAGTCGTAGCTCACTGCGATGTAAAGGTTGACGAGAGAGCTGATTGTGGACACCCTGGTATAACAAAGGAGCAATGTGAAGGGAAAGGCTGCTGCTTCAATTCCAGCGTCTATGCATCTAAATGGTGTTTCTTCAAAGGTTTGAGTTCTTAATATCTTTATAGAACTTTTCTTTTTCTTTAAAATAAAAATAAAAAATAATAAATTAAAAAAGGATAATAAATTTAAAATTAAATTAAAAATAACCATTACTCACCTCATTAATCCCCAGTCACTGCCTTTCTGATGGTACTCTAAGCTCCTCCATGTCCAGCTAAACACATAGAAAATTTCTTTAAAATATCGGCTCAGCCAATCGTGGCCTGAGACAGGTCACTGCTTTCCAATGTGTTAATATCAGGCCCGTGCAGCATCCAGGACATGACATACCGACTAATTTTAATTTTCATGTTCAGGATAGCTAATTCAGTGATTGCTGGTATACCATAAACCTACAACTTTCATTCAAATATTTGGTGCCTAAAACAATTGACTATTTCACACTTCCACCAAACATGGAACAAATCACCTCCCACCCCACACTCCCTCCACATTAAAGGGGTTCTCCAGGAATTAAAAAAAAGGAAATACTCAAATATTACTTTATTATAAATATATTCACAAATACCTTTCATTAGTTATAATGGCTCGTTTTGTCTGGGGAGCAATCATTAGGAGAAACAAAATGGCCTCTGTCCTGTTAGTACACCCAAAACCTGTCCTAATCACACAGGAGGACAAGTTACTTCACAGCACTGAGGTAAAGAGCTGACTCATCCTCCTCTCTGCTCTAACTGTCAGGAATTATGATCCTAACTACAGTTTAATATGATATTTAGCTGAATCTATGAGGAAATGGAGTTTATCAGGAGATATGAAGTACATAGAGGACGGATAGGACAGACTGTGGTAATGGAGACTGAATACAAGAGATGCTGCTTATTAGCCACATCTGCTCATGAACTCCATTCCAACAGAGATACAGCTGAAGATCTTATCATCTGTACTCAGGATCATAATCCCTGACAAGCAGAGCAGAGAGGAGGGTGAGGCAGCTCTTTAGCTCAGTGTTGTGAAGTAACTTGTCCTCCTGTGTGATTAGGACAAGTTTTGTATATTCAAATAGGACGGCGGCCATTTTGTTTCTCCCAATGATCGCTCCCTAGACAAAACGAGCCATTATAACTAATGAAAGGGATTTAGGAATATATTTATAATGAAGTAATATTTAAGTATTTTCATTTTCTTAATTCTCGGAGAACCCCTTTAAGCTCCAAGGGTGGAAGTTTCAGAGGATAGGCAGAAGGTGATCTTACAGCAGAAGTATGTTACCGTTCATTCTCCAATTTCTGCATATATCTGATTTATGGTACTTTTAATCTGGACAGAAATCGTCTCATTACACATCCTTGACAGGACAGGCCCTTTCCTATCCTTATAGTTTCCGCTTTTATGTATGTTTTAGAAGTCTCATACTCATACTTTAAAATTTTACCTATTGGATCCTATTTGTGCACTACACTTTGTAACTACACATGGCTGCCCGTTGAAGGTGCTCTTTGGAGCCAAACCATTAAAATCTTGTGTTGGAACAGATATTTCTAATGAAAGTGCTCCTTTTTATCCTGGGCATGGATTTCCAAGGGAACCAACATTTTTTAATCATTTCTGACCCCCTCCACCTTCTTTTGTAACACTATCTCCCCAGAAAACCCCTTTAGATTTGGATTTTTCCTTTAAAGAAATTCCCAATCTATGTACAGTTATGTCATTTCCTCTTCCTTTAGTGTTTATTTGCTAGGGTAAAAAAAAACACTAATTTATAAGGACATTACATTGCTGTAGCTAGGTCCTTGCCTTTTTGTCAATAATGCTTTGACACTTATGAACTTACCTTTAAGAAGGTGTATGTCTATTTAACAGCCCACAGTTAAAGGGTTTTTCTAGTATTTTAATATTAATAGCCTATCCTCATGATAGACCATCAGTATCTGCTTAATAAGGATCCAACACCCTTCAACCCTGCCAATTAACTGTTCTGCCTCAACTACAGTATCCCTAGGACTGTGTAGCTCCATCCATTTCTGTAGTAGACAGAGCTGGTAACTGCAGAACTACTCCCATTCATTTCAATGCAGAAATAATAAGCATCGGAAATGATGAGACATTAGTTGATATTATATATGCATACTCAACTGATGGAGGTACAAAAATAGAATGCATTGAATTTATAAATGTTAACCAAAGTAGAGTTTTGAGTTGAAGCTTGTAACAACTAGTTAAGCGCTCCATAAGTATAAGCAATTTGGTGAAAACATTAATCAATTTGCACATATATTGATTTCATGGCTGTCTTCTATTTCTCACAGGATTTAAGAAGCTAGAAGTCACTCACCACTAAGAATTATAATATAGAGTGACACTACTCAGGGACCCGAAACTGCACATTACACCAGTGCCCTCTGCTGGAGTGGAGAAGACAATGACAACTATATAAAGTCTTTCATGTTATCTTCTGTCTCCTTTAATAAAACACCAATATAAAGCTTCCAACATCTAAAGTTTGTGTCAATTAATTAAAAACACGATAATCATGTACAGTACCTGTAGTAACTGGCTAAAAACAATAGTTCAAAGGAGGAGACAACCCTATTTAGATTGGACATTGGAGCTAGAATTGGGCAAATCGATTCTAAACTAATTTCACAAAAATTATTCTGCAAACTAATCCAAAGTGTGGACGAATCATGCAAAAGTGTGATCACCATTTTACTTTTACAGAGAAACAGGGCAAGGAGGATAAAAATGGAGGGTCATATGAACCTGACAGGGGCCCTGGCTGGCGGGCTTTCCCACAATGCTATTTTGGGGAAGCCTGCCAGCCAATCAGGGGTTTGAATATTGGCTGGTCAATCAGGTTATGTGCCAACTCAGAAGCACTGGCACTGTTTTGAGCTCAGTCAGGGATGCAGAGGAGAGCTCCCCTAAACCATGCAGTGATGAGAACGACATAGCTTTCTTCCCTTTATCGTTGAGGTGAAAGGTAGGGTTCCTTGGTGTAGCAATAGATGTTGATGCAGTGTAAGCAATGATGAGGCACATGTGCAGTAGAATGTTTCTTTACTGAAGAATTCAATTGCAAACACACCAGGACAGTTCTTAGCATGCACAGCCTGGCAGTTGGTAAACAAATGGCACTTCCCACAGTTGTTGCAAGTTTCATGACTGCACAGGTAATTATTAAGCCAAAATTTATACTTCTTCCTTCTTGCACTTTCCACATAAGCATACAAGCATGGGTGTAATAATCATTTAGAAATGCAATGCAACCAACAGGGTAGACCCTAAATGACAGACTAAACTCTGCACCTTTTTTGAAGAGGTCACAAGCCCACACTTCCACCGGGGATGTGAGTTTGTACTCATGCAGGTGATTGAACTGTGGTATGTGCGTCCAGGTGCCAGAGGCAAATTCCTGAACATGTTGCAAAGGAAACCTAAAAGGGTTGTCCACTTTATTCATTATGATGACCTATCCTCAAAATAGGTCATTAATATCAGATCGGTGGGGGGTCTCACTCCTGGCACCCCCACCGATCGGCTGTTTGAAGAGAAAGTAGCATTCGTACAGCTGTGCAGTATTCACCTGAACAGACAGAGCCATCCCATAGAAGTGAATGGGGATGCCATATTTGTAATTACACCTGCTCACCACTGCAATTGCTACAATGAGCAGGTAAACAGATCAGAGAAGACAGCGCTCGTATGAGCACTGTCTGCTCTTCAAACAGCGGGGGTGCTGGGGTTAAAAGCAGACAAGCCCTTCAATGGTCTTAGCACGGCAGCAATTCTACGATGACTTTAACTCTACACTTCTTCTCTTCATCTGGGCTGCTTCTTAACAAATAAAAGATGTCTTTTTCTGAACTAGCTCTGGCTGATTCCTTTTCCAGATTGGCTTTACTTCAGCTGTGATGTTCAACATGTGTTCTCTTTGCTGATTTTGACTGGACTGACTGCTCTGACTGTTTTTTAGAATGTTCCTCCTCTTTATATAGAGAGATTGATACCAGTCCCATCTAATGTAGACTAAGAATGTGGCTTAATAATACCTTGAGCAAATATAGACAATATACAGATCAAAGCAAAAATACATTTTTAATCCTTATTGCAGTTTACAGTGTACCGCTAATCTGCAGTGGGATGCTACACATTAGAGATGAGCGGATCATCCAAAATTCGCTTCGGCGAATAATCGACGAATTTTTGACAAGATTCGTTCTTAATACGAATTCAGTCGAATTTGCGTTAAAAAATAATCGCTGTTTTGCGAACATTCCTACACAAATTATGAACATATAGTTAGTGTTGTTAAAAGTACGCAATACGTAAGCATTAGCGTACAAAGTGCGTATGAATCCCTAGCGTACTATTGACTCGTAATTGCTTCATATGCACAAGGCTAGGCCGCGGCGTACAGTCTTTAGAGGCAGTCCATATGAGGTAGAAAAGTAAGGTGCTAGCTATCCAGCTAAGTGAATAATTTACTAAAAAACACCGTACAATAAGTGCATAATAGGACACATTGTAGTACCTGAAAAAGAATACACACAATGGGCTAAAGTGCTTGAACATTGCTGAACCTGTAAAACCATTATTACTAAAATACAGCAAAGACAGTTGTGTAAACATTTTAGTGCAATTTCACATTTGCAAGCATAAAAGGCTCAGATATACGTTTGAGTCTCTCCTCGTGGCTCCTTGGCATGATAAAACACTGGAACATAGTCCAAAATTCAATTGTAATCCACGTGAGGTAATTTTGTAATCCAAACAGGTAACATGTAATCCACATGCATAATATAAAATAGCAGCAAATAGAGAACCCTCTTTGCAAAGGGGGCTCCCAAATAACCTGAGAGGGGGGGGAGGAAAATAGGTGCGCTTAGGTGCAAATGGGAATTTTCTGCAGAATGGGAAGGGGGGGAGTCCTGACAAGCCATGTCCATCTGGGTTAGAGTCAAACGGGGCAATACAACCTAAACAAAACAAGTGCCAACTAGCTCTCACCCATCAGGTGCAGTCCATGGTGCGGCTCCCATAGGTCCTCCTTTAAGTGTCCTTCAAAATCAGCCAGTAGCAGGGTTCCTCAGATGAGGGACCTGAAGTCCTCCTCGCTTGATCTACTGCTGAATGACATCAAAGGATGCTCCTGCCCCCTGTAGGCCAAGCTCACTGCCTGAAATGGAGGGTGCCATCTGGTGACTCCTGAAGGCAGCGCACCCGTACTTCGCCTGGTGGTTCCTCCGGCCAAACTTCAGGTGGTGATGCAGGTACCAGGGGCTTTGGTAATAACGTTACCCCGGTAGCAAAGGGGCCTTGCAGGGATGCCATGCGGGTGTATTCCACCTGATCCCCCACGTACAGACTGTAACAGGGTTGGGGCCGTTTCACTGACCTGCGGCCCACAAAGTACTCCTTGCCATCCTCATCATCCGCCAGGAAGCCAGATCCTTGCTCCACAGAAAACCACAGGATGGTTCCCCTTCGCCGCTCCAGTGTAGGGTCTCCCAGCCTTGGATGGTCCAGTACCTGGATGACCCAGTCCTCCACTGCATTTTTGTGGTCCCATAGGGTCTGGGCGTGGGCCGACACCAATGCTAGCACAATCGGGTTCTGCCGAATGGAAGGTGTTCTCCTCCTGGTCAGCCGCCTCCGCTGCACCAGCCGCAGAAGCCACACCAGTCGGCAAGGCGAATATGGAGACAGGAGCCGGTGAGACACTCTTACACAGTTGTTCCGCTCTGATCTCTGGAGCGGGCAGTGGTTCGGGGTACTCGTCCCCAAAGACCATCTCTCCCCACTTGGGTTGCAGTTCTTTCGCCATGCTGTTTGCTGTGGTCTGACTCTGGATCTTGTTCAGCGCTGGCTTGAACTGGAGTGGAGGCTGGAGTAATGAGGGAGGAGTCTTCACTCCCTATATGTGTAAATAGTTAGTTCCCCGTGGGCTGGGCTGTTTTTTCCCACTCTTGAGGGGGTGTATCGTCATTTTCCCGCTTCGGGGGGCCAGGGAAGGGGGCAAAAAGAATGTGTACGTAGCATGCGTAGCGTTCAAAATTTTAAGAACATTTACGAACAATACGAAGCAAATCTGACAAAATCCGGATTCGCTTCGGAGTTGGAAAAATGGAGGATTCAATACGAATCTACGAAGCGGCGAATATATTCGCTCATCTCTACTACACATGTATCTGGCAGACACCAATAACCAACATAAGCCAGCCATATTATGGTGTTTCAGAAATAGTTTAGGGATATATTTAGATAGTTAGACTAAATAATAGGTAGAAAAGCCATGTTTAATCAGTAGATGGGAGAGCATAATGGCAATGTTCTGTATGTGCATTTTATAGTGATGGCAATTGCTGGAGTTGTGTTTTGTGCATGTTTTCACAAACCTCAAGTTTCTTCATTTCAGAAGTGTTTTATAGATAGTATTCTCGTCACCTTCAGCACCATATATTTCACTGGATATGCTGTGCAATTGTACCTTTTCCTTTCCATAAAACTGTTTCAAATTTGCTAGGGGCAAATTGGGTAGTTCAACACATATTTGTTAAGTTATGGAGGCCAGGGCTGTGGAGTCGGAGTCGTGGAGTCGGAGTCGGTCACCATTTTGGTGGAGTCGGAGTCGGTATAAAATGGACCGACTCCGACTCCTAAAATATATAATGAATTAGTACATTTAGTTCAGTGCTGAATATATTTTTATAAGAATTTGTGAAAATGATGAAATGTCCTATAAATGTCTGTTCTATTCCTGATCTAAGGATTTAGGCTTTTAGTTGAGATGACTGTGTGCTGCCCTTTATGTCCAGTGCATGTTCTCTCTGTATGCTTTATGCTTTTTGGAGAGGTTAGCTGCTCTCATGGCTTCTATCTGCTGATGTAAAACACCTAGGGCCCTTATGTATGAAAACTGTCTAGGTGTAGAAGTTTCTTTGTTGCCCATAGCAACCAATCAGAGCTCCCCTTTCATTTCATATAGTGCTCTGGAGAAATGAAAGGGGAGCTCTGATTGGTTGCTATGGGCAACAAAAAAAGTCTTAGACCTAGACAGTTTTCATACATCAGGCCCACAGGCGTAGCTACTGGGGGGAGAGGGGGGGCAGGGGAGGCGATGCTCTGGGCCCAATACCCCTGGGGGGCACATTAAGCCTATCTGAGGTCTGATGGGGGCACATTAAGCCTATCTGAGGTCTGATGGGGGCACATTCTGCTGATCTGAGATCTGATGGGGGCACATTCTATTGATCTGAGGTCTGATGGAGGCAGATTAAGCCGATCTGAGGTCTGATGGGGGCACATTCTGCTGATCTGAGGTCTGATGGGGGCACAATCTATTGATCTGAGGTCTGATGGGGGCACATTCTGCTGATCTGAGGTCTGACGGGGGCACATTCTATTGATCTGAGGTCTAACGGGGGCACATTCTATTGATCTGAGGTCTGATGGGGGCACATTCTATTGATCTGAGGTCTGATGGGGGCACAGTCTGCTGATCTGAGGTCTGATGGGGGCACATTCTGCTGATCTGAGGTCTGATGGGGCACAAGACGCTGATCTGAGGTCTGATGGGGGCACATTCTGCTGATCTGAGGTCTGATGGGGGTACAATACGCTGATCTGAGGTCTGATAGGGGCACAATACGCTGATCTGAGGTCTGAAGGGGGCACATTAAGCTGATCTGAGGTCTGATGGGGGCAAGGGACTGTTAGTTTAGTGATGTAAAAGCTGAGGACAGATTTCCTTTAACATAGGAGTCCCCTTTTTTACTCCTATTAATCCTATATTTTACTGCATTATGTGGTAGAGTATTTAGAGTAGGGTATGTAGAAAGTCTATTGTACTGTACTTAACAGCATAGATGATCTAGCAGTTTATATAGTCATCTTGCTAATACAGTATTATAACCACAACTAGTAGTATGTGCCTTTGAAGTTGGAAACGTGCGTTTGGGAAGCCAATAAGTGGGGGGCCACTCAAGTATGTTTCGCCCCCCCTCCCCCCATGTGCTGAACCTCTAGCTACGCCTCTCATTAAGCCCTAAGTGAGCTGTACCCAGAGAAGCCTGATAGGTTACAAACTGTTTTTGTCATGACTTATCTGTACTATTGATTTTATGCAAATTTGTTTAAAGTTATCACTTAAACATGCTCCATGTATGAGGGAGTAGGAGTCGGGAGTCGGAGTCGAGGTGAGGGGAAATTGAGGAGTCGGAGTCGGGGCTTTGGCTTACCGACTCCACAGCCCTGATGGAGGCGCAGGGAAGACCTTCGGAATGCCTAGCAAACATAGCACAGGCAGAAAAAACAGACCAGGGACTAACGGAGTACTTTATTACAAATATGTAATAAAGAATATGACAGTAACAGCAGGCAAGGGTAATAGTGGTAAAACTACCACAGAACCAAGTGCACTGGAAGACCAGAGGCAAAACCCAGAGGGCGGAGAGCCAGTGAGCCCCGTTCTTCACAGAGCCCCTGGTGGTACACCTCCAGGAAGGTCCCAGTACACTTGGCCGCCACCTGCAGGAAACCAAAGAAACAGGACTGGAATCAAACAAGACACAGGACATGGAACAAACAACAAGACAAACAGGAACCAGCACAAAAGCAGATGCCTGGACTAGAGATCTTGCCTCCGGAGAACCCAGGAGCCCTCTCACGAAGGCAGGACAAACACAGGAACAGAAGCAGTAAGGCACTGCAGGACAGACATGGAACAGACCAGATCAGAAGCAATAGGCACTGCCAGGCTAGATATGGAACAGGCAGGATCCGAAGCAGTTTAGCACTGCCAAGCTATCAGACAAAGTTAGAGCACTGCTAGGCTAAACATGGAACAGAGTGGACCCAGACACAGAACAGGTACAGAAGATCAGACAAGGCAGAGACAAGGATAAAAACATCAACATCACATGACAGGTACAGAAGATCAGACAAAGCAACAACAACATCAAATACAGAACAGGTACAGAAGATCAGACAAGGGAATAACATCAACAATGACACGTTACCAGGCGACACCACACAGAAGGGCAGATGGTAAAAACCCCCTGGGTCAGCAGCAAGGTGCTACACCCAGCAAGACACAAGATGGACTGGCCCCAAGCCCCACAGCACACTGATAGATATAGCTGCATAACGAGGGCACCTGGTAAGACACACCCAGGAACAGATCAGGGGGAGTTAATCCCATCAGAACCAAACAGGGAGGGGAGCCTGCATGAACAGAGAAGTGAACACACAGAGTCCATCGCAGCCAGTATGCCAGAGCACAAACAAACAGAAATGCATACAAACTCAAACCCTGTTCACACAGCATGCATCGCAGAACCAGCATACATGGGAACACCCACAGCCAGTACACAAAGCGCATGCAGCCAGCCTGCATGACATTGCTGACAGGAACCATAGAGATGCAGACACAGGAAACCACAAACACAGGCCACAGTTCACACACTACACCGCAGCCAGCACGCAGTCCCAAGCAACCAGCATACACAGGAGTCAGCCTGCAGCCAGCCTGCATGGCAACAGTGACAAGAACTGCACAGACACGGGGAGTACACAAATTCACAGGGAAGGGTGCTTACAAGACACCGCAGCCAGCACGCAGTCCCAAGCAACCAGCATACACAGGTTTCAGCCTGCAGCCAGTACGCAAGAAAGAATGCAGTCATCCAATATGGTCACAACTGTCACAGTGAATGGCACTGTGACAATATTACTGCGTCAATATATCTGTTTAATTCATTGCATTTTACTGTGTCAGTTTATGGATGTAGGCGAGTTAACACTCAAACTCTTAACTTAAATTTCTTAACTCTTCATGATATCAAAAAATCAAATTAAGGTGTCAGCATAACACAACTAGTTTAGTTAACGCATCTAGTTAAGCATGTGTGTTAACTCTACTACATTTGTACCCTTGTAACACATTTTACTGTGTCAATATACCTGTTTTATTCAGTGTATTCTGGTGTGTTAATATACCAGTTTATTTCTACACATTTACTGCATCAATATACAAGGTTAATTCAGCACATTCTTGTGTGTCGGTTTACTAGTTTAATTAAGCACATTCTAGTGTATCATTGCACTTGTTTAATTCAGCAATCCAATGGTGTGCAAGCTGGACTTTGACGTTGCCATGTTACTGGTGATACATTTGTTGCCATACCACTTACCGGATTCTGCTGCCTTTAGGGAACTGATTGACGCAACACCACTGCAACATGGCCAGGTCCTATTGACACCTCCATGTTTATGTTGGTCTGGTTATCACAGCAGGTGCTTAATTACCTCTTCCACATCCTCCTCAATGGATTTCCTCCCATCCCCAACAGAAGCAGGGCAGAATATTGATTCCATCCCCCCTTCCTCCTAACACATGTGTAAAGTGAAGCGTTGCCATGTTGTGTTATAACTGATGAGTGTGGGCGAGAGAAGCCACATAGCAGATCAGTTGCTAAAGTGCATCAAGCAGTAAATATCCCACTAGCTTTCTTTCTACCAACTACAACTGGTCAAGGTGTTCAGCGACAAGGCAGGAATGTCCTTTTTGCACTGCATTTGGGAAATAACATATGCTCCCTGCATGGTGCATGTGATAAATTTAGTACTTTTTGCAAAAGTGCCATTTCCTGCAGAAGATGCTGATTGGATCCAGGAGACTATCCTTACATTTTAGCCATTCTTATGTGACAAAGAACTTCCTCCTTAGCAGTCACAGCATGGAGCATGTGTTACTTTAAGCTCAGGCAGTGTCAGCTCATCATAGACATGCATTGCTGTCATAGAGGCCACCAGATTTGTCAGTAGGTACAACTGCAGCATGAACAGTGCCCCTGATATTTATATTACAGCAAATTGCTACACTGATGAAACAAGGGATTGTGGAAGAAGAACAGTTTCTGTATTTTGCTGGCTGTCCTATAGCTGTTGGGGACCCACACAGATTAGGCTGCATCTGCTCCCATTAATGCATAATTTTTGGACACTTGGAACTGCTTGTTCCTACACTACTACGGTATATGTGTGTATAAATATGGGTAAAGCCCCCATTAGTTATAATTTTTCGACCACTTGAGAAAAACAAGCCACTATTTTTTTCTGATAATAACTAGTGATGATCGAGCACCCAGGTGCTCGTACGCTCGGGTGCTCTGGCCGAGCACCCGAGCATAATTGAAGTCTATGGGAGTAAACCAGGCACCCCCCGCTCGGAAGCACCCCACGCCATTTTTGTTTTAAAAAATATTGAAATAATTTTAAAAAATGGCGTAGGGTTCCCCCTTTTTTCCTTCTCTAGCCAGATACAACCATCAGCGGCAGCCTGGCACTACCAGGGTGGGAGTGGACATAGTTATTGGCCCTTCCCAGCCTAACAGTAACAGCCTGCCGCTGCCCCATAACCGGACCCTCAATTTAAAAGGTCCGGTCCTGCGGGTACCCGGCTCTTCCCGACACCCCTGGTGGCGGTGGGTGCCGAGGTAATAGATGTTGGGGTTAGTGCTGGCCATACCGGCAAGCACTAAGCCCAGTATTAGTAATCAGGGCCGTCTGTAGATAACCGTGATTACTAAAACTGCAGTGTTGCAAAAAAAAAAAAAAAAAAAACACACATACACACTAATAAAATATTTTATTGAAATAAATACTCCCCCAGACCCCTGTTTGACCATTTTATTTAAAAAATAAAAAAGCTGGTCCGACGTAACCCAACAAATCCGAAGTAATCCTCTGCATTCACAATCCTGAAAAATAGAAAACAAACAAACACAAACCACTTACCTCCTCCTCAGGCTTCTTCTCCTCAGCAGCGGAGCCTCTTCATTACATTGTGCAGAGGGCGCAATGTAATGAAGAGGCTCCGCTGCTGAGAAGAAGAAGCCTGAGGAGGAGGTAAGTGGTTTGTGCTTGTTTGTTTATTTGTTTTCTATTTTTTAGGATTGTGAATGCAGAGGACTACTTCGGATGGTGAATGAAAAAAATTACACCTTGAATTCTTCAATGAAAAAAAACGTGACAGGTGACGGATCCGTCATGAACTCCATTAAAAGTCAATGGAGGACGGATCCGTTTACTATTGTGTCACACCAAACAGATCCGTCCCCATTGACTTGCATTAGGGTCTTGGGGCGGGGAGGGGACTCGAGCATTGCGCTCGAGTACACTCGGTGTTCGGCCAAGCATGCTCGCTCAACACTAATAACATGTGTGTTTAAATTTAAACACTATCTGACCCCAGTAAGGGCCAATTTTTGGAATGTTTTAAAAAGCATAACAAATATAACAGTGCAGTGTGTTTTTAACCTCTTCAACCCCGGGCCTGTTTTCACCTTCCTGCCCAGGCCTTTTTTTGCAAATCTGACATGTGTCACTTTATGTGGTAATAACTTTGGAACGCTTTTACTTATCCAGGCCATTCTGAGATTGTTTTCTCATCACATATTGTGCTTCATGACAGTAGTAAATTTGTGGCAAAATATTTCATTTTTATTTATAAAAAAATACCAAATTTACCAAAAATTTGGAAAAATTTGCAAATTTACAAATTTCAATTTCTCTACTTTCAAAATACATAGTAATTCCTCCAAAAATAGTTATTATTTCACATTCCCCATATCTCTACTTTATGTTTGGATCATTTTGAAAATTACATTTTAGTTTTTTAGGACGTTATAGGGCTTTGAAATTTCAAAGCAAATCTTAAAATTTTAAGAAGATTTCTAAAATCCATTTTTTTTAAAGACCAGTTTAGTTATGAAGTCACTTTGTGGGGCTTACATAGTGGAAACTCCCCATAAATCACCCCATTTTAGAAACTACACCCTCCAAGCTATTCAAAACTGATTTTACTAACTTTGTTAACCCTGTATGTGTTCCATGAGAATTGAAGGAAAATTGGAATGAATTTTCAAAATTTCACTTTTTTTAGTAGATTTTAAGTTTAATCCATTTTTTTATGAAACACATCAAGGGTTAACAGCAAAACAAAACTTAAAATCTATTACCCCGATTCTGGAGTTTACAGAAACACCCCATATGTACTTGTAGCCCAATGTTCTGGCGTACAGTAGGCTTCAGAGTGGAAGGAGCACCATATGGCTTTTGGAGAGCGGAATTTCCTGGAATAATAATTGGGAGCTATGTCGCACATGAATACACCCTGAGCAGGCCCTACAGTGGAAACTCCCCAAAAGTGACCCCATTTTGGAAAGATCACACCTCAAGGAATCTTTCAAGGTGTGTGGTCAGCACTTTGAGCTCAAATGTGTTTCCTAGAATTAGGATACATACGGCAGTGAAAATGGAAAAATTGCAATTTTTTGACAAAAAAGTTGCTTAACACCCACATTTTTCACTTTCACAAAGGGTAACGGGACCAAATGCACCCCACATTTTGGTCACCATTTCCCCCGAATGCAGCAACACCCCATATGTGCTTGTAGCCCACTGTACTGGCGCATAGTAGGCTTCAGAGTGGAAGGAGCACCATATGGCTTTTGGAGAGCAGATTTTCCTGGAATAATAATTGGGAGCTATGTCGCACATGAAGACACCCTGAGCTGGCCCTACAGTGAAAACCCCCTAAAAGTGACCCCATTTTGGAAAGAGCACCCCCATACAAACATTTTAAGTGGTAGACAGGGTACTTTTTAGTAAACAGGTGTCTCGCAAAAGGTAGAAACACTTGTAAAAGCATTTCAAAGCACACATTTGTGAAAATGAAAAATAACTAGCAGACCCCAATTTTTTACATTCACAAGGGGGTAAAGGAGAAAATGCACCCCAGTATGTGTTCCCCATTTTCTCCCCATTCAGGAAACAGCCCATATGTGCTCATAGCCTGTTGTATGGGCACACAGCAGGCCTCCAGAGGCAAACTACAAATATGGATTTTGCAGGCCAGAATTAACAGACATGGTTTTTTTTATTGCCATGTCGCATTTAAATATATCCTGAGGTCCCCAGAAAGTAAAAAACCCAAGGAAGTGACCCCATTTTTTAAAAAGCACTCCTGTAC
The DNA here is from genome assembly GCA_900303285.1 of Rhinella marina. Classification (NCBI taxonomy): domain Eukaryota; kingdom Metazoa; phylum Chordata; class Amphibia; order Anura; family Bufonidae; genus Rhinella; species Rhinella marina. The sequence goes on along the minus strand of ONZH01000188.1, from coordinate 1,240 downwards.
GAACATTTTAAGTGGTAGAAAGGGTACTTTTTAATAAACAGGTGTTTCACTAAAGGTAGAAACACTTGTAAAAGCTTTTTTAAAGCACACATTTGTGAAAATGAAAAATAACTAGCAGACCCCAATTTTTCACATTCACAAGGGGTTAAAGGAGAAAATGCACCCCAGTACGTGTTCCCCATTTTCTCCCCATTCAGAAAACACCCCATATGTGCTTGTAGCCTGCTTTATGGGCGCACAGCAGGCCTCCAGAGGCAAACTGCAAAATATGGATTTTGCAGGCCAGAATTAACAGACATGGTTTTAAAAATTTTCTGAGGTCCACAGAAATTAAAAACCCCAAGAAGTGACTCCATTTCACAAAGAGCACCCCTTTAACCCTTTAAGGCCGAAGCTACTTTTACACTTAATGCTGAAGCCACATTTTTAAAATCTGCCATGTGTCACTTTATCAATTCATAACTTTGGGATTCTTTCACCGATTCGACTGATTCCAAGAATGTTTTTTCGTGACACATTGTACTCCACAACAGTTGTAAATTTGAGTCAATATAAATCACCTTTATTTATAAAAAAATCCTAAATTTACAGAAAATTTGGAAAAATTTGTAATTTTCAAATTTTGAATTTCTCTGCTATTAAGGCAGATAGTGATCCCTCACAAAATAGTTATTACTTTACATTTCCCATATGTCTACTTTATGTTGCCATCATTTTGTAGATGTAATTTTATTTTTTGGGGATGTTAGAAGGCTTAGAATTTTAGAATAAATTCTTTAAATTTTTAGAAATTTTCCAAAACCATTTTTTTAAGCACCAGTTCAGTTCTGAAGTCACTTTGTGGGGCTAACATAATAGAAACCACCATAAATGACCCCATTTTAGAAACTACACCCCTCAAGGTTTTCAAAACTAATTTTACAAACTGTGTTAACCCTTTATGTATTCCACAAGAATTAAAGGAAAATGGAGATGACATTTCAAAAATTTTTTTGCAGATTTTCCATTTTAATCCATTTTTTCCTGTAACAAATCAAGGGTTAATAGCAAAAAAACCCTCAAAAATTATTACCCTGATTCTCCGATTTACAGAAACACCCCGCATGTGATTGTAAACTACTGTATGGGTGCATGGCCAAGCGCAGAAGGAAAGGTGCGCCAGATGGTTTTTGGAGGGCGAATTTTGCTGGACTGGTTTTGAGACACCATGTCCCATTTGAAGCCCCCCGATGCACCCCTA
>ONZH01000187.1:0-45758 GCA_900303285.1 Rhinella marina | reverse complement strand
ATCCAACTTGAGTCTTTGTTAAAGGACAATACTCCCTTTGACTCCTTAAAGGATTCATTTCCGTTATTGTTAAAGCAGTAGATTTCATCTCTGACGCTACGGTTGAGTCGGTCAGAATCTCTGCTAGATCTACTGCTCTGACAGTCGCGGCTCGTAGAGCCTTATGGCTTAAAGTCCTGGTCTGGGGATTTATCGTCCAAGATGAATTGTGTAATATCCCCTTCCATGGGGAAATGTTATTTGGGCAGGATCTTGAAAAAATGCTAGAAAAGGCGGCAGACACTAAAAAGTGTTTTCCTTCTGGCAAGACAAAAAAAAATATCCCTTTCGTAAATTCCGAGGGGAAATTTTTTTCAATCCAAAAAAGCGGATAAAAGCAAAACTCCCAGAGGAGGAAAGAGTAGGGGATTTTTGTTTAATACCAAGCCAGCAGAACCAGCCAAACAATGACGCCAGAAGCATAGTGGGGGGAAGATTAAGTCTCTTTGTGGAAGAATGGGAGAAAGTTACCACAAACCCCTGGGTGCTGGGCATCATAAGATCAGGGTTCAGAATTCCCTTCTTCCGTTCCCCGCCACAAAATATATTTGTCAGCACCCCTATTCAAAAATCAGACCTTCTTCAGTGCGAGTTGGAAAAAGGAATTCAGGAGCTTCTGAAAATGGAGGCTATCGTTCCAGTACCTCAGGAACAGAGAGGTCTCGGATACTATTCCACGGTTTTTCTCGTAAAAAAAACGAGTGGGAAGTTCCGAGTTATCCTAAATTTAAAAAAATTGAACAAATTCATAAAACATCAGAAGTTCAAAATGGAAACCATATCCTCGACCTTAAACCTGTTAAAAAAAGGGGATTTTATGGCATCTCTGGATTTAAGAGATGCCTACTATCACATCCCAATTTATCAAGCAGATCAGAGGTTCCTAAGATTGGCGGTATTTCTGAAGGGGGTTCTTTGCCATTTTCAGTTCCAAGTTCTCCCCTTTGGAATTACGTCTGCCCCTCGAGTGTTCACCAAAGTCATGATCGAGCTGGTGGCGCACTTGAGGAGACAGAATGTTATAATCGTTCCGTACCTGGACGACCTCTTGATTGTAGGGAATTCAGCTGCTCAGCTGGACTCGAACCTGGTCTTGTCTTGCCAACTCTTGTATCGTCTGGGTTGGTTGGTAAATTGGGAAAAGTCCAATCCTGTTCCCTCCCAGCAGGTAAAGTTCCTGGGCATGGTGCTGGATTCAGTCAGACAAAAAACCTTTCTGCCACCCCAAAAGATAGAGTCTTTGACATCAAAAATTCGGAAATTCCAGAATCTTCCCTCCTGTCCGGTCAGAGACGCAATGTCGCTTCTGGGATCACTGACAGCGTGCATTCCTGCGGTCAGGTGGGCCCAGTTCCACACGCGGATCTTTCAGGATTGGCTACTGAAATTCTGGGACAGGGATCAAGAGTCTCTAGATTTGGTCATTCTCGTTCCCAGTCAGGTAAAACTCTCCCTAAACTGGTGGCTGGATGTGTCCCACCTCCAGAAGGGAGTCCCCTGGGTAACCAAGGAGTTGGTTACGGTAACTACAGATGCAAGTCGGTGGGGGTGGGGAGCTCACTGCCTTCAGTTCTCGGTTCAGGGTCAGTGGCCTCCCCTTCTGGACAATCTGTCTTCCAATCAGAGAGAGCTCTGGGCTGTCTGGGAGTCGCTAAAAAATTGGTCAAATCTGCTGTCAGGCAAGGACGTGCAGATAAGGACAGACAACACCTCGGTAGTGGCGTACTTAAATCGTCAGGGAGGTACAAGAAGCGTACATCTAAGTCACATTTCAGGAAATATTTTTTCCTGGGCAGAGAACCATTTAAGATCTCTGTCGGCTGTTCATCTAAAGGGCCTATTGAACTCGAAAGCAGATTTCCTCAGTCGTGTCCAACTTCATTCTGGGGAGTGGTGTCTTCACAGGGAGGTGTTCCTTCAGATCTGTGAGAGGATGGGGTCGCCTCTGATAGACCTATTCGCGAATCGTCAAAATGCGCTTCTTCCAACCTTCTTTTCTCTGAATCCTGGGGACGGGAATGCTGGAGTGGACGCCCTCTCGCAGACCTGGAATTTCCCCTGGGATAGGCTTTTCCTCCCCTTCCTCTCATTCCGAGGGTTTTGAAGAAGGTTCGAGTAGACAAGGCGCGAATAATTCTGATTGCCCCCTTGTGGCCCAAGAAGGCCTGGTTTCCATTGCTAAAGATCCTGTCGGTGACCAGTCCTTGGGTTCTTCCCTGGCGACACGATCTTCTTAGTCAGGGACCAGTGTTGCACCCATATGTTCAGAGTTTACACCTTGTAGCTTGGAATCTAAGAGGTTAGTTCTTAAATCCAAGGGCCTCTCGGATGCTGTAATAAAGACCATGAGAGCTAGTAGGAAGGAGGTTACCTCTAGGATTTATGCTAAGGTCTGGAAACGTTATTACAGTTGGTGCATTGAGTCTAAGTTAGTCCCAAATTTTTCCATTCAAAATGTGCTCAGTTTCCTGCAATCGGGTTTCACAAAGGGTCTTCGCCCCAGTACCCTGCGGGTTCATATTTCTGCTTTGAGTTCAGTGTTTGATTTCAAAATAGCTGATCATCCATGGATTATAAGATTTCTCAGTGGTGCTGACAGGCTTCGCCCGACGTTGAGACCCATCGTACCTCCCTGGGATTTAAATATAGTTCTTTCAGGGCTTTCGGAGTCCCCGTTTGAACCTCTGTCTCAATCCTCTGTTAGATCTATTACCTTGAAAACGGTCTTTCTTGTTGCGATCACCTCAGCCCAACGGGTAGGAGAGATATAGGCCCTTAAAATTACGGAACCGTTTTGCAGAATTTTCCCGGATAGGATTGTGTTTCGTTTCGACACCTCCTTTTTGCCCAAGGTGGTTTCAAAATTTCACAGACAGGAAGAAATTTTCCTTCCTTCCTTCTGTGATAATCCTAAGACTCCGGGGGAACGTAAATTTCATTCTCTAGACGTCAGACGTGCGGTCCTGCAATATTTAGATTCCACTAAACAGTTTAGGAAATCTGACTTCCTGTTTGTACAGTTTGTGGGGGCCAATAAGGGAATGAAAGCCTCTAAGGGGTCCATCTCCAGATGGGTAAAATTGGCTATTTCTGAATCTTACAAGGTAATGGGCAGGATTCCGCCTGGATGTCTGAAAGCCCATTCTACCAGGTCTGTGGCCTCCTCCTGGGCTGAAAAGGGGGATGCTTCGGTGGAGCAAATTTGTCGTGCATGCTTTCATAAAGCATTACAGGGTTGACGTTAGTACTGGGCAGGACTTGGCCTTCGGCCGTAAAGTGCTACAGGCTATTGTCCCTCCCTAAGTTCTTGATCTGTTACATCTCATGGTATGCCGTCGTAAAGGATGAAATGGAAAAACTGGATTACTTACCGGTAATTTCCTCTTCATGAATCCTCCACGATGGCAGGTGGATCATAAAAGGGAAAATATATGATTTATTAGAGATCTTATTTGTTAAGTTCTTCTCGTTAAATGTGGAGGTATATTAAATAATATTTCCTCTCCTCTATGAAGTTATAGTAAGTAGATAGTGTATGGAGTTAATATGCTCGTCTACCTTATTTAAGTCCCACTTTTTTCTTTCATCACATAATTTAAGTTTTGGTATGAATGAGTAGGCTCTCTAGGTTCGGTCCAGTAAGACACTGAAGGTAGCTGGAGGAGGGCCTACATTTAAACTTCCTGTCCCTGCCTGGTTGGAGGAGGGTCATCTCTCATGGTATGCCGTCGTGGAGGATTCATGAAAAGGAAATTACCGGTAAGTAATCCAGTTTTTTGAACCATTCCATTGTAGATTTTGCTTTATGTTTGGGATCATTGTCTTCTTGGAAGGTAAATCTCCGTCCTAGTCTCAGGTCTTTTGCAGACTGCTACAGGTTTTCATCCAGAATGGTCCTGTATTTGGCTCCATCCATCTTCCCATCAATTTTAACCATCTTCCCTGTCCCTTCTGATGAAAAGCAGACCCAAACCATGATGCTGCCACCACCATGTTTGACAGTGGGGATCGTGTGTTCAGGGTGATGAGCTGTGTAGCTTTTATGCCAAACATATCGTTTTGCATTGTTTCCAAAAAGTTTGATTTTGATTTCATCTGACCAGAGCACCTTCTTCCACATGTTTGGACAGACTCTCCCACCTCAGCTGTAGATCTCTGCAGTTCATCCAGAGTAATCATGGGCCTCTTGGCTGCATCTCTGATCAGTCTTCTCCTTGTTTGAGATGAAAGTTCAGAGGGATGGCCAGGTCTTGGTAGATTTGCAGTGGTCTGATACTCCTTCCATTTCAATTTGATCGCTTGCACAGTGCTCCTTGGGATGTTTAAAGCTTGGGAAATCTTTTGGTATCCAAATCCGGCTTTAAACTTCTCCACAACAGTATCACGGACCTGCCTGGTGTGTCCCTTGGTCTTCATGATGCTCTCTGTGCTTGAAACAGAACCCTGAGACTATCACAGAGCAGGTGCATTTATACGGAGACTTGATTACACACAGGTGGATTCTATTTATCTTCATCAGTCATTTAGGACAACATTGGATCATTCAGAGATCCTCAACGAACTTCTGGAGTGAGTATTCTGAACTGAAAGTAAATGGGCCGAATAATTTTGCACGCCCCACTTTTCAGTTTTATTATTACAACAAAAAGTTTAAAATGATCCAATAAATTTCATTCCACTTCACAATTGTGACCCACTTGTTGATACTTCTATTTTTGTTTGAAGCCTGAAATGTGGCAAAAGGTTAAAAAGTTCCAGGGGGCCAAATACTTTTGCAAGGCACTGTAGGTGAAAATGAGGTGACAGACTCCCTTTAAAACCACATAAAAAAAGTGCAGCACCTTGATATACCTATATAAAAAGCTGGCTTTTTTATATAATTGTCACTTTCATACCTGACCGTGGTTTCATCCACATTTTAAAGGTTAGTATTGTACTCAACTCTATCTCATCTTCTTTCTAAGAATAATAATGATGATGCTATCAGACAAACTGTGTGCTCAATGACAGAAACCCTGGATACTATTTGCCTTGTGGGATTCATTTTTGTCATATGATTTTAAAACTTCTCTCACCCCTGACCATTAATATCAACAATAAACCCAGATCATTGACATTAACTGGTGGACAACGATGAGCAATGTTCTGTATGCCAACAGCCAGCTTATCACAGAAATTTCTGATCAGGATTTGACTGATTCACAGATTTCAATTTCTTTAGGCTTGCTTCACAGAATGCATTTACCTGTGTTTTCTGTAGCATTTTTTGCACTTAAAAAAACAAACAAAAAAAACAATGTAGTTAGATACTACTTTAACCCCTTAAGGACAGAGCCCATTTTGGCCTTAAAGGGGTTGTCCGAGTTATTTTTTTGTTCTTTATATGTTTCTAACTTGTCAGGTATAACAACTTTCCCATATACTTTGTGTTTCTAAAGCTGCTGGTTTCTCAGAGTTGACTGAGGGTCACATGACCTGTGATGTTACCTTATCTCTCTGCTCTGTGATGTTTCGTTCACAAGCCTCAGAGTTCAGATAACAGTCTGTACACGTCACTGGCCACGCCCCCTTTTCTTTGCCGGGCTCCTGCTATCTTCTCTCCCTGGTTTCCTTCAGATAAAACATTAACCCCTTCAGCCAGAACACACTGAGGGCTCAAGGCTTTATAACAAACAGTAGCTGCAGCAGTGAGAGGAGACAAATGCTGGGCAGAAGAGCTGTAGAGGAATTGTATTGTACAAGAACAGGTAGGGAGAAATTCCTGTATGTATTAGCAGTGTCATTGTACAGCTGGGACTTGTAGTCCTACACATACAACATGCTGCTGAGTATTCCAGCAGGCAGACATGTCACTCAGCACTTGTATTCATTCCCTTTGCAGAGAGGGGGGGAGAAGGGGGAGGGGCTGAGATTGTTGTTATTGCATGTAAACAAAGGCCAGAAGAGAACCAGGGAAATTAGGAAATATGGATTTTTTTTGCCTAAAACTTGCTTAACTTAGTTATATATTGCTGCCCATCAGATTTACAGTGCTATATATTTTTTGTCATAACTCGGACAACCCCTTTAATGTCTGGGCCAAATTTTTGAATTCTGACATGTGTCACTTTATGTGGTAATAACTTTGGAACGCTTTTACTTATCCAGGCCATTCTGAGATTGTTTTATCGTCGCATATTGTGCTTCACGACAGTAGTAAATTTGTGGCAAAATATTTCATTTTTATTTATAAAAAAATACCAAATTTACCAAAAATTTGGAAAAATTAGCAAATTTCCAAATTTCAATTTCTCTACTTTCAAAATAAATAGTAATACCTCCAAAAATAGTTATTATTTTACATTCTCCATATGTCTACTTTATGTTGGCATCATTTTGTAAACGTCATTTTACTTTTTTAGGACGTTAGGAGGCTTAGAAGTTTAGAAGCCATTTTTCAAATTTTCACCAAATTTTCCAAAACCATTTTTTTAAGCACCAATTCAGATATAAAGTGATTTTGATTGGCTTACATAATGAAACCCCCCATAATTGAGCCCATTTTAGAAACTACACCCCTCACATTATAAAAAACTGCTGTTACAAACTTTGTTAACCCTTCAGGTGTTCCACAAGAATTAAAGGAAAATGGAGGTGAAATTTCTAAATTTCACTTTTTTCGTAGATTATTCATGTTAATAATTTTTTTCTTGCAACACAGCAAGGGTTAACAGCAAACTAAACCTCAATATACATTCCTCTGATTCTGCAGTTTACAGAAATACCCCATATGTGGTGGTAAACGTCTCTATGGGTTTGTGGCAGTGGTCAGAAGGAAAGGAGCGCCATACGGATTTTGGAGGCAAATTTTGCTAGAATAGTTTTTAGGCACCATTTTGTAATTGAGAGACCCTGACGTACCCCTACAGTGGAAACCCTCATAAAGTGACCCCATTTTGGAAACTACACCCTTCAACGAATATATTAAGGGGGGTACTGGCCACTTTGACCCCCTAAGCATTTTACGGAATTTGGAAACACTTGGCTGTGAAAATGAAATGTTTTGTTTCTTCCAATAAAATGTTGCTTTAGCCCCAATTTTTTTTATTTACATAAGGGGTAACAGGAAAAAAGCACCCCATAAGTTGTTACCCATTTTCTCCTGAATACGGCAACATCCCATATGTTGTGGTAAACTGCTGTGGGGGCACATGGCAGGACTCAAAACAGAAGGAACGCCATATGTATTTTACAACACAGATTTTGATGGAATGGTTTGCGGGAGCCATTGATTTTTATTTTTTTGAGCTATTGTCTTATGTGGGGGCTCATTTTTTGCAGAATGAGGTGAGGTTTTCATTGGTACCATTTTGGGGTGCATTAGACTTTTTGATCGCTTGGTATTACTCTTTTTTTGAGACAAGATGAAAAAAATAGCTGTTTTGGCATAGTTTTTTTTAGCATTTTTTTTACAGCATTCACCTGAGGGGGCAAGTCATGTGATATTTTTATAGAGCAGGTTGCTACGGACACGACGATACCCAATATGTCCAACTTTTTTATTGTTGGAAAGTTTTACACATTAGATGCATTTTTGAACAGAATAAAATCTTTTTTTTGTGTTGCCATTTTCAGAGAGCCATATTTTTTTCAGTTTTCAGGCGATTGTCTCAGTTAGGGTACCGTTTTTGCGGGACAAGATGGCGGTTTGATTGATACCATTTTGGGGTAAATACGCCTTTTTGATCGCCTGCTATTACACTTTTTGTGAGGGAAGAGGGAAAAAAATGGCTATTTTGACATAGTTTTTTTAAAAATTTTTTACAGCATTCGCCTGGGGGGCCATCTCATGTGATATTTTTATAGAGCGGGTTGTTACAGACGTGGCGATACCTAACATGTTTATGTATTGTGTTTTCTTTATTTTTAATCAATTAAAATGGGAGAAAAAAAGGGATTTTTTTTTTTTTAAACTTTTTTTTTTTTTTACACTTTTTTGACTCAGACCCACTTGGTGCTTGAAGATCCAGTGGATCTGATGTCTATATAATACACTGCAGTACACTGTATAGTGTACTGCAGTGTATTTTCTGATTGTAAGACTGATCAAGCTCCTGCCTTTAGCAGGAGCTTGAACAGACTTACCTCTACCATGGCAAGCCGGACGAAAGCGTCTGGTTGCCATGGTAACCATCGGGACGCTGCCACAGCAGAGCAGCGTCCCGATGGGAGGGAGCTCTCTCCCTCTCACTGGCTCCACCATCGGAGCGCTGCTGCAGCGCCCGATGGGAGAGGGAGGGAGCGCCCTCCCTGTTAACCCTTCCATGCCGTGGTCCTTATGGACCGCGGCATGGAAGGGGTTAAACGGCCGACATCGCTGCCAGCAGCGATGCCGGCCGTTTGAAGCAGAGTGTCAGCTGTATGCTGACACTCTGCTTTAACCGCTCGGCCATCCTGAAAATGGGGGGGGGCACCTGGGGCTAATTAAAAAATATGATATTAGAAAGGAGGGTGGGGGGGATCGGGGGCACCCGGGGGAAAATTTTACTTACTTTTAGCTGGATCTGATCCCCCGCAGTTTCGGACTGCGGGGGATCAGATCCTTACAGCCAGCCCCCGTATCCTGTGATTGGCTAGTCTGAACAGACTAGCCAATCACAGCGATCGCCATTATGGGGGGAGCACGGCTCCCCCCCGAGGCCTTCACTATGGGTGGCTGGCTGTCTTTAACAGCCCCCATTACAGCATGTAACCCCCCCTGCACTGAGCAGGGCGGGTTTACATGCAGGACGTACCGGTACGCCCTGTAGCACGAACTACCTCGTGCCCAGGACGTACCGGTACGTCCAATGTCGCCAAGGGGTTAAAAGCTTATGATAAAATATTGTCTTAATACACAGCATGTTGATTTGCTGCATTTTACGGTGAAGAATACAACATGCAAAGTATGGAGATTTATGCCTGTTTTTCTCCAAAGGCTTTCTACATAAGGCCCAATGCACACAATCGTATTTTTGTTTCGCATCAGATCAACATGTTTTGCGGATCGTATGTACCTGCTCATTTCAATGGGGCAGTGTGCTGTCCACATCCGAATGGCTGTTGCGTGGCTTCACAAAAAAAAAAAAAAAAATAGAACATGCCCTATTCTTGTCTGTTTTGCAGACAAGTATATAACATTTCTACAGGAGCCTGAAAAAAAAAAGGTGCATGCATACAACCAAGATCTGTGTTTTGCAGATATGCAATTTGCAGACCACAAAACAAATACAGTCGTGGACATGAATCCTAATCTTTAAAATGCCAGGAAAATAAAAACCCACCAAAAATGTACAACACCCATACAAAAAAAAAACTTCAATCCCGCTGCGTTTACATGTGTTTTAGAAATGCTTTATAAAGCTGGGACATCATGGCTTTATCATGCACCATGTTGTTGTGCATGGTCTGCAAAAATGCTATTGGATGAATTTATCAATATCTATACACTAGTATTCTGACATACTGTGAGAATAATTTTATAGTAAGAGGAGAGCCTATATATATATATATATATATATATATATATATATATACACACACACACACATACATCTTCTGCTTGTTGCCTGTCCTTAGCAGTAGTTTCCTAGCAGCTATTTTACCATGAAGGCCTGCTGCACACAGTCTCCTCTTAACAGTTGTTGTAGAGATGTGTCTGCTGCTAGAACTCTGTGTGGCATTGACCTGGTCTCTAATCTGAGCTGCTGTTAACCTGCGATTTCTGAGGCTAGTGACTCGGATGAACTTGGTCTTCCTTTCCTGGGGCGGTCCTCATGTCAGCCAGTTTCTTTGTAGCGCTTGATGGTTTTTGCGACTGCACTTGGGGACACTTTCAAAGTTTTCCCAATTTTTTCGGACTGACTGACCTTCATTTCTTAAAGTAATGATGGCCACTCGTCTTTCTTTACTTAGCTGCTTTTATCTTGCCATAATACAAATTCTAACAGTCTATTCAGTAGGACTATCAGCTGTGTATCCACCTGATTTCTGCCCAACACAACTGATGGTCCCAACCCCATTTATAAGGCAAGAAATCCCACTTATTAAACCTGACAGGGCACACCTGTGAAGTGAAAACCATTTCAGGTGACTACCTCTTGAAGCTCATCAAGAGAATGCCAAGAGTGTGCAAAGCAGTAATCAAAGCAAAAGGTGGGTACTTTGAGGAACCTAGAATATAAGACATATTTACAGTTGTTTCACACTTTTTTGTTAAGTATATAATTCCACATGTGTTAATTCATAGTTTTGATGCCTTCAGTGTGAATCTACAATTTTCATAGTGATGAAAACACAGAAAACTCTTTGAATGAGAAGGTGTGTCCAAACTTTTGGTCTGTACTATATATACCGTATTTTTCGCTTTATAAGACGCACCAAAAGTATAAAGCGAATACTAGTGAGATACTTGAAGCGCTCACTAGTATGTAATAGGTGCCAGGAGCGGGGAAACATACTTACCCTCCTGCGCTGCAGCTCCGCTCCGGGTCCGGCGCTCCTCTGCCTTCTGAGTGCACTCTGACCTGACGCAGTCAGGTGACAGTGTAGCACGGGCAGAGAAGACAGAGGAGCGCCGAACCCGGAACGGAGCCGTGGCGCAGGAGAGGTAAGAGTTTTTTATTTTATTCTGATGGGGGCACAGTGGGCTGATCTGAGGTCTGATGGGGGCACAGTGGGCTGATCTGAGGTCTGATGGGGGGAACAGTAGGCTGATCAGTGGGCTGATATAGGGACACAGTGGGCTGATATAGGGACACAGTGGGCTGATCTGAGGTAAGATGGGGGCACAGTGGGCTGATCTAAGGTCTGATGGGGGCTAAGTGGGCTGATAGGGGGGGCAGAGTGGGCTGATGGGGGGGGCAGAGTGGGCTGAGAGGGGGGGCAGAGTGGGCTGAGAGGGGGGGGCAGAGTGGGCTGATCTGAGGTCTGATGTGATATCCTGAAATTTATGGGGGGTCTGATGAAAAATATTTTTTCTTATTTTCCTACACTAAACTCTGGGGTGCGTTTTACAAAGCGAAAAATACGGTACATACATACACACACACAATGTTTTAGACTAGGAAGCCTAATTAACTGTCTGCATTTAATATTTTGTTAGAATTAGCAATAAAGTATATATATATAATATATATAATATAATATATATAAGTTTCTTGTTATTTCCTTATCCAAAATTTCACAGATGAGCCTTAACCATTTTGCTGGAGTGCCGCAGTCATCATGGCCAGCAGGTCTCTGCTGTTTCAAACACCAGAGACCTGTGGCTAATTACTACGACCAGCAATAATGCCGATCGCAGTAATTAAAGCCTTTAGATGCCGTGATCAAGTGAGATCACAGCATCTAAAGTGTCAAAAACCTACCGACATCCCCTGTGGCCAATGGGGATGCTGGTAACTGGTTTGAATGCCTTGGTTCTCGCTGAAGAGACCTAGAGTATTCAAACTGCAATTCTTATTTTGGCCACCAGATGGCAAGCCAATATAAGAAATGAGCAACAGACAGTAAAAGTAATTTTAAAAATACATGATTGTTCAAATTTAAAAATACATTTTTAAGGCTCATATATGAGTTTCAAAATCATTACAAAAAATAAAAAAATATAAAGAGTTTAAATCACCCCCCTTCCATATAATAAAAAAAGCAATTACCTAAATAACAAAAAATCTAAACATCATGGGTACTACAGCTACCAAAAAACACCCGTACTATTAAAATATAAAAATATTTTTCAATACGGAGAATGGCATAACGGAAAAAACAGTCAAAATGGCCAATTTGCCATTTTTTTCATTATCCCAAAAAAATAATAAAATACAAAATGTCACACACACTCCAAAATGATATCAATAAAAACTCAGAATTGTCCCGCAAAAAATGAGCCCCCACACACCTCAGTAGATATAGCTATAAAAAAAAGTGGCGGTATAAAAACATTTTTTTTCAAAGTTTACATTTACTTTTACACTATTAGACATGAAAAACCGATACATATGGGGTATTGTTGTAATCGTACTGACTAAGAGAATGAAGGGCATGGGTCAGTTTTGCAGCAAAAGAAATGCTGTGGGAACAAAACCCATAAAACGGTGGAGGAATTGCAGGTTTTTTTTCCAATTCTACCCCATTTGGATTTTTTTTTTTACTGCTTCCCACTACATTGTATGCCATAATTAATGGTGGCATTAGAAAGTACAACGTGTCCCGCAACAAATAAGCCCTCATACAGCTATGTGAACGGAAATATAAAAAAAGTTATAGCTCAAGGAAGATAGGGAAGAAAAATTAAAATACAAAACCCCCCAGTAGTAAAAGGGTTAACATTAATCATGTAAGAAAAAAACTATACAAGCTATGTATTCATGCTATGCTTCAGACAACTCTTGAGCAACAACTGCTATAATGACTTGTCTCCATGTATAAGAAAATAAACAACCTTGACTTCAACTAAACTGCACCTCGAGTGAGAATTTTCTAACAGCTTGGTCCTTTGAGCCGGAACCCAGCCTACAGTCGAGGCTGAAACCGTGCACGGGGCAGTCTGGGACTGCTGAACAGAAAGTCCTCTGTCTGAATTGCTGTTTAACAGAGGCCGGTCTCATTGTGTGGCAGGAAAGGTGACAGATCCTAAAGGACAGTCTTGTCGGACTCGAGGTTAGACCTGAGTTTATTGAATTATCTTAATGAGAATATCCTAGCTAGAATTAAGAAATGCCTATGTGAGAAGACTAAAGGAATAAATAACTCCATGTGCATGTTAATTTGATGGCTGGCTGTGAATTGAGACTTATTGATTGGGTTTACGTTGCACGGGTGTATTCCATACAAACTAACTGGCTGTTGATGCACCTTAATACATCTTCAGACCTTTTGAAGTAATATAATCTAACTTTCAAAAATAGATACGCAAATTTGGGTTTAATGGTAAACTTACTGTAGACGCTTGTGAAGAAGTGACTGGCTGATTGATTTATAACCCATTTATGTCAACACCTGTTATAAGTTGTCCGAAAGGAATATAACCAATTGGAAATTTTCATAGTTTAAAAAAAAAAAAAAGTATGATTGGAAGCGTAATCTAGTTGTGAATTAAGTTGATAAAGGGACCTTCCATGAAGAAGTGTGGTCAAAAAGGACTTTTACCCTGAATACATCACAAACTTATTACATGGCGACTGTATTGTGAATCAAAAAAGGGAGTGTAAGTGACTTACACTTCCGTTGACTATGCCAGACATGCAAAACAGCATTTTAAAAACACTTCTCATAGATGACGTTTCGAATGTGTATGTTGAAGATGAAGCAGGAAGAGTTAACAGCCGAGGCTGTGGAAGAGGTAGAGGAGGTCTGGGTTCAGGTGGACATGTATGTTATGTATGTGGAAAACTGTGACATTAGATGAGAGATTGCCGCTATAGAAAACACAAACAAGTAGATGGAGATGTGCAGAATGAGACAGCATGACTAAGAGAAGGTAGGGAGATGGTGGATGAGGTGTTACATTTAGGTTAATTGAAGTAATGCTGCAAGGAGATATTCTGTACAAGCAGCAGAACTTGTAGGTTGGGGCAAGGGAAAATTGTGACCATCTATACAGATAGTATGCATTTTCAACAGTACATGTGTTTGCACAACAATGGAAAAATAGAGGTAATGTCACTTCCTCTGGGAAGGACATAAATAATAAAGATCTCGTTTTGGATTTACTGGATGCCATACAGCTTCTCAAAAAGGTGGCAATCTGTAAGTGTGCAGCTCATACTAAGAAGGATGACCCAGTATCCTTAGAGAATGAGAAGGCAGATGCAGCTGCAAAAATGTCAGCAGCCAGTGACATACTAAATTTGAGTGAAACTCCCAACCTTATAGATTGGGAGATCCTCAAAAACATGCACAGTGCCTCCCCAGAATCAGAAGTGGGTCAACAAAAGGGCTATTAAACAAAATGTCCAGAAGGTAAACCTATCTTGCCTGGTAACCTCTTTAGATATGGTGCAATATTGAGCCATGGGACCAGCCATGTCTCAACAGGAGGGATGGTGGGGATATCATCTAATATATTTACAACATAGAGATTTTTGTTTATCCTGGCACGTCTGTGCCAAACACAACACACAGGGAAATTTAAGACCTAAACTAGACCAAGTTCCACAGCCACAATACCCTTTCCAGCACATATGCATGGACTTCATTGAGCTAAATAAGTGTGACGGGAAAAAAAATACTTCTTGGTAATCATTGATGTATTTACAAAATGAATACAAGTTTTTCCAAGCGCAAGTCCAGATGCAATTACGGTGGCCAAAGCACTAGTAAAAGTATTAATACCAAGGTTTGGTATACCAGAAAATATATACAGTGGGGGGAAAAAAAAGTATTCAGTCAGCCACCAATTGTGCAAGTTCTCTTACTGAAAAAAAGATGAGAGAGGCCTGTAATTGACATCATAGGTAGACCTCAACTATGAGAGACAAAATGAGAAAACAAATCCAGAAAATCACATTGTCTGATTTTTAAAGAATTTATTTGCAAATTATGGTGGAAAATAAGTATGTGGTCACCTACAAACAAGCAAGATTTCTGGCTCTCACAGACCTGTAACTTCTCCTGTAGTAATGGCACCTGTTTGAACTTGTTATCAGTATAAAAGACACCTGTCCACAACTTCAAACAGTCACACTCCAAACGTCACTATAGGGAAGACCAAAGAGCTGTTGAAGGACACCAGAAACAAAATTGTAGACCTGCACCAGGCTGGGAAGACTGAATCTGCAATAGGCAAGCAGCTTGGTGTGGAAGCCATACAAGACCACTGATAATCTCCTTTGATCGGGGGCTCCACGCAAGATCTCACCACATGGTGTCAAAATGATCACAAGAACTGTGAGCAAAAATCCCAGAACCACACGGGGGGACCTAGCGAATGACCTACAGAAAGCTGGGATCAACGTAACAAAGGGTACCGTCAGTAACACACTACGCCGTCAGGGACTCAGATCCTGCAGTGCCAGACGTGTCCCCCTGCTTAAGCCAGTACATATCCGGGCCAGTCTGAAGTTTGCTAGAGAGCATTTGGATGTTCCAGAAGAGTATTGGGAGAATGTCATATGGTCAGATGAAACCAAAGTAGAACTGTTTGGTAGAAACACAACTCGTCGTATTTGGAGGAGAGTGAATGCTGAGTTCCAAAGAATACCATACCTACTGTGAAGCATGGGGCTGGCAACATCATGCTTTGGGGCTATTTCTCTGCAAAGGGACCAGGACGACTGATCCGTGTACATGAAAGAATGAATGGGGCCCATGTATCGTGAGATTTTGAGTGCAAACCTCCTTTAATCAGCAAGGGCATTGAATATGAAACGTGGCTGGGTCTTTCAGCATGACAATGATCCCAAGCACACTGCCAGGGCAATTAAGGAGTGGCTTCGTAAGAAGCATTTCAAGGTTCTGAAGTGGCCTAGCCAGTCTCCAGATCTCAACCCCATAGAAAACCTTTGGAGGGAGTTGAAAGTCTGCGTTGCCCAGCGACAGCCCCAAAACATCACTGCTCTAGAGGAGATCTGCATGGAGGAATGGGCCAACATACCAGCAACAGTGTATGTGCCAACCTTGTGAAGACTTACAGAAAACGTTTGACTTCTGTCATAGCCAACAAAGGATATATAACAAAGTATTGAGATGAACTTTTGTTATTGACCAAATACTTATTTTTCACCATAATTTGCAAATAAATTCTCTAAAAATCAGACACTTTGTCTCTCATAATTGAGGTCTACCTATGATGTCAATTACAGGCCTCTCTAATCTTTTTAGGTGGGAGAACTTGCACAATTGGTAGCTGACTAAATACTTTTTTTCCCCACTGTATAGTGATAACGGGTCAGACTTTGTAAATAGTGTAATTTCTCTGATCAGAATTTAAAGATAGAACTAAAAAAGAAATCACAGTGCATATCACCCACAGTCAGCAGGACTAGATGAAAGACATAATGGTATATTGAAGAACAAATTAAAGAAGACAATGGAAGAGGTAGGGAAGAATTTGATATATTGCCTAACACTAGTGGTCCTGAATATGCACGTAATTTCAACAGCATCATGAATAACCCCATTTAAGATGATGATCTATGGTAGACCTTATATTATTTCTCAATAAAACCATTTAGAAGGATAGATGAAGAAGCTGACCAGACGTTAGCAGATGATATGGCTAAGATGCTAATTCTATTCCAGGCGAACCAATAGGAACACAGCAGTGAAACCTGGAAACTGGATCCTGATTAAAGTAATCAAAAGAAAACAGTGGCACAACCCAAGGTGGGAGGGTCCATACCAGGTATTTCTGACATCTACTGCATCTACTAAAGATAGCCAAGAGAACATCCTGGATACATTTATCAGGGAAAGAATAGAGAATCACCACTGTCAGCAAAGGAATAAAATCTGTTACAAAGGGGGGTCTTCCTGATTGGGGAAGGCTCGTCTCAAACTCAGTGAAGAAAACCCAACGGCAATTTAGCATGATGGATATAATAGAGAGAAGTGATGGCAGTGTGTGGACACTATTTGGACAATTGTGGTCAGAAGACAGAACATTTATGAGATGTTAAAGGGCAAAAAGAATAGCTCTGTAGTGATGATACTCCTGGGACTAATTTTAATCAGTTCCTCAATAATAGCCCTTAGAGCAATTGAAGGCAAATATAAGATAACTAGGAGTGTTAGACAGGTAGGCGGATGGAGAACAGGCTACCTTGCAGAACCCATGGATTGGTACAACACTGGCCTAGGCTATAATCCTATGAATATAACATTCTATGTGTGGGAAACATCCATGGTAGAGGTAGTTTTTGCTCCCTGATATGAGATAAGAGCCAGAATAGAGACCAAGCAGCTAAATTAACATGGTCTGATAAATATCATCGCCAGACCCTTATTTCTGATATTTAAGGACTGTATACAGACAGGGAGTGTTCCACAGGATTGGCGCATAGCAAATGTGGTGCCAATATTCAAAAAGGGTCCAAAAACAGAGCCCGGGAACTATAGGCCAGTAAGTTTAACATCTGTCATGGGTAAACTGTTTGAGGGTTTTCTAAGAGATGCTATCTTGGAGTACCTCTATGAAAATAAGCAAATAACTCCATATCAGCATGGCTTCATGAGGGATCAGTCATGTCAAACCAATTTAATCAGTTTCTATGAGGAGGTAAGTTCTAGACTTGACCGCGGCAAATCAATGGATGTCGTATATCTAGACTTCTCCAAAGCATTTGACACTGTACCACATAAAAGGTTAGTATATAAAATGAGAATGCTTCGACTGGGAGAAAATGTCTGTATGTGGGTAAGTAACTGGCTCAGTGATAGAAAACAGAGGGTTGTTATTAAAGGGTTTCTGTCACCAGTTTTGGGCATATAAAACAGGATGACATTTGCAATGTGCAAATGTCACCTGATGCCCAAACTGGTGATGATTTTTTTACTGGTGCCCCCGTTTTTGAAATAAATCATCTTTTGTTGTATGCAAATGAAGCTTACTAGGTGCAAGGGGCGGTTACCTCGCACCTAGTAAGCTCCGTTTGCCCACCCGCGGTCACGCCTACCTTCACTTGATTGACAGGGCCAGGCAGCTTGTTGGATCCTCTGCCGGCCCTGTGCTCCATTCAAATCCCGCGCCTGCGCCCTGCGGAATAAAAGCGGCGCAGGCGCAGTGAGCGGCGCTGGCCGCCGGGCTCCCGGCTACCTCACTGCGCCTGCGCCGATGACGTCAGAGTACACATGACGTCATCGGCGCAGGCGCAGTGAGGTAGCCGGGAGCCCGGCGGCCAGCGCCGCTCACTGCGCCTGCGCCGCTTTTATTCCGCAGGGCGCAGGCGCGGGATTTGAATGGAGCACAGGGCCGGCAGAGGATCCAACAAGCTGCCTGGCCCTGTCAATCAAGTGAAGGTAGGCGTGACCGCGGGTGGGCAAACGGAGCTTACTAGGTGCGAGGTAACCGCCCCTTGCACCTAGTAAGCTTCATTTGCATACAACAAAAGATGATTTATTTCAAAAACGGGGGCACCAGTAAAAAAATCATCACCAGTTTGGGCATCAGGTGACATTTGCACATTGCAAATGTCATCCTGTTTTATATGCCCAAAACTGGTGACAGAAACCCTTTTAATGGTACATACTCAGATTGGGTCACTGTCACTAGTGGGGTATCACAGGGGTCAGTATTGGGCCCTATTCTCTTCAATATATTTATTAATGATCTTGTAGAAGGCTTGCACAGTAAAATATCAATTTTTGTAGATGATACTAAACTGTGTAAAGTAATTAATACAGAAGAGGACAGTAGACTGCTATAGATGGATCTGGATAGACTGGAGGTTTGGGCAGAGAAGTGGCAGATGAGGTTTAACGCTGACAAATGTAAGGTTATGCATATGGGAAGGAATAATGCAAGTCACCAGTACATACTGAATGGTAAAACATTGGGTAACTCTGACATGGAAAAGGACCTAGGAATTTTAGTGAACAGAAAACTAAGCTGTAGAAACCAGTGTCAGACAGCTGCTGCCAAGGCCAATAAGATAATGGGTTGCATCAAAAGAGGCATAGATGCCCATGATGAGAACATAGTCCTGCCACTTTACAAATCACTAGTCAGACCACACATGGAGTACTGTGTACAGTTCTGGGCTCCTGTGAACAAGGCAGACATAGCAGAGCTGGAGAGGGTTCAGAGGAGGGCAACTAAAGTAATAACTGGAATGGGTGGACTACAGTACCCAGAAAGATTATCAAAATTAGGGTTATTCACTTTAGAAAAAAGACGACTGAGGGGAGATCTAATAACTATGTATAAATATATCAGGGGTCAGTACAGAGATCTCTCCAATGATCTATTTATCCCCAGGACTGTGACTGTGATGAGGGGACATCCTCTGTGCTTGAAGGAAAGAAGGTTTGTACACAAACAGAAGAGGATTCTTTATGGTAAGAGCAGTGAGACTATGGAACTCTCTGCCTGAGGAGGTGGTGATGGTAAGTTCACTAAGAGAGTTCAAGAGGGGCCTGGATGTATTTCTGGAGGGTAATAATATTACAGGTTATAGTTACTAGAGATGGGTCGTTGATCGAGGGAGTTATTCTGATTGCCTTATTGGAGTTGGGAAGGAATTTTTTCCCCTAAAGTGGGGAAAATTGGCTTCTACCTCACAGGGGTTTTTTGCCTTCCTCTGGATCAACTTGTAGAATAACAGGCCGAACTGGATGGACGGATGTCTTTTTTTGGCCTTATAAACTATATATATGTTTTATACCTACTAATACTCCAGGTAACCGTAAGTGTTCAACCTGGGACTTAGCTATCTGGAACACGTATAAACAGGAGGGAAATGTGAGAATAATTGAATGTATTTATATTAAGAACAAGGAAATGGGCTCAGTAGTGTGTGTGGCATCCATGTGCCTGTATGACCTCCCTACTATGCCTGTGCATGCCCTGGCAGACCTGGATTAAAGCATCAGTCAACTCCTGGAGAGTCTATGGTCCAACGTGGTGTGGCGTTTCCAGTCTTGTCACATCTGTCACATGTGCTCAGTGTGAACCTGATATCATCCATGAAGAGCACAAGGCGCCGATGTCGAATCTGCCAATCTTGGTGTTCTCTGGAAAATGCCAGTCACCCTGCACAGGGTGTTGGGCTGTAAGCATAACACCAGTTTGTGGATGTCAGGTCCTCATACCACCCTCATGGAGTTTTTTTCAGTTTGAGCAGACACATGGATATTAGTGGCCTGCTGTAGGTCATTTTGCAAGGCCTTGGCACTGCTCCTCCTTGCACAAAGAAGGAGGGAGCGGTCTGCTGCTGGGTTGTTTCCCTCCTACTGCCCCCTCCACGTCTCCTGGGGTACTGGCTTGTCTCAGTATCTTCTCCATGCTCTGGACACTGTGCTGACAGACACAGCGAACCTTCTTGCCAAAAGCTCACATTAATGTGCCATACTGGATGAGCTACACTACCTGAGCAACTTCTGTGGGTTGTAGACACCACCTCATGCTACCTCTAGGGGTGAGAGCAATGACAAAATGTAAGAGTGACCAAAACAACAGCCAAAACAGAGAAATGGTCTTTGGTCCACACCTGCAGAACCACTCCTTTATAGGGGTTGTCTTGCTAATTGCCTATCATTTCTACCTGTTGTCTTTTCAATTTTCACAACAGCAGGAGAAATTGATACACAATCAGTGTTGCTTCGTAACTGGACAGGTTGATTGTCCCATTGTGGGACAGAAATAATGTAAAATAAGTGTTTTAATAATAAAAAATAAAGTTTCAAGTAAAAAACAAAATAAAGCCCTTTCCCCTGATATTATAATATATCACATGACCTAACCCCTTAGGTGAACACCATAAAAAAAAATATAATAAAAAAAATGTGCCAAAAAGCCATTTTTTGTGTCCTTACATCTCAAAAATTTGGAGACACTAGAAAAAAAATATTTTTTTTCAAAAGTGCTTTATTATGCAAAACTGAAACAAACAAAAAAAGTAGACATATTTGATATCGTCACATCCATAACAACCTGCTCTATAAAAACAGCACGTAATCTATCCTGTCAGATGAACATTGTAAAAAACAAAAAATATTAACTGTGCCATAACAGCCATTTTTTTGTTTCCATGGCTCACAAAAAGCATACTATAGAGCAGAGATCTCAAACTTGTGGCCCTCCAGCTGTCGTAAAACTACAACTCCCAGCATGCCCAATAGCTGTAGGCTCTCCTGGCATGATGGAAGTTGTAGTTTTACAACAGCTGGAGGGCCACGAGTTTGAGATCTCTGCTATAGAGCGATCAACTATCATATGTACCCCAAAATATCAATAAAACGGTCACCTTATCCCATAGTTTCCAAAATGGTCACTTTTTTGGAGTTTCCATTGTAGGGGTGCATCGGGGGGGGGGGGGGGGTGTCTTCAAATCTGGCTTCCAAAAACGAGCAGTTTTAGTCCGTCCGCCTATCAGCATGTTTGCCATGCTGCGACCAGAACTCCGGCCGGCCTCCATTATAGTGAAAGGGGCCGGAGCGGAGTACTAGCGGAGTACGTGCACTAGCGGCAGCACGGATCTGGCAGGCTGTTCACTGCCAGAACAGCCTGCCAGACAATCATGCTGGTAGTGTGAAAGTAGCCTATTACACCTCAAGCTTTCCCTGTGCAACATGAACGGCGAGGGCAATTACAAAGCTCCATACTCACAGAAGTCAGCAAGTAGTGATCTTAGTTATGACTGAGGAAGGCTGCTGATTGGCCACTTTCGGTGTGATGCTGTTTGATACCACTGTGGAGGGGGACACTCCTATGTGTGAAAGAGTTGAAGGTGCGCACCTGGGTGCTGTAGTGTTCAGCAGCTCTTTAATGTGGTAAAAGATCGAGGCGGCCGGCAGGGCAGGCATTTGTGGGTCTGTTCTGGCTGTTACACAAGCTCAGCATGTTAGCAAGAAAGCGGTGGCACAGGCTCAGCACAGGCAGGAGAAGCGTCTGGGGGAAGTTATGTGAGCCGGATGGAGGGAGCACCGTAGTGACCAGGACTGTGTAGGAAAATGTACACTGTGTATAGAGTGGCAGGGAAACAAGGACATATATACATACACACACACAGACAAGTATATAGCACATTATATACAATCATCAGCCTGTATGTGAAGACTGACCCATATCTAAAGCTGCTTTCTCTCAATTATAAGGGATAGGTACAGGCAGAGCAAATGGGCACTGAATTATCTTAAGTATGAGTAAAAATCAACAACCAAAAATGGCTCTACGGCATTATTATGGCGGCAATGCGTACGGCTCTGCGGTGGCGGCAATGCGTACGGCTCTGCGGTGGTGGCAGTGGTCTTATTGTCTACTTTTGCTATTTATGCATAGAATACAGTTATAGAGTAGACTTACAATGGCTTCCCTGCATGAATAGCAACCTCTTAATGTTATGTAGACCTATATATTCTATATGTGAATTGTTACAACTTTCGTACTCCTCGGCGAAAAATACTCCACTCATACTCAAAAACGCTAAGAGGAGTATTTTTACTCTTTGGGCAAAAATGTAGTGCGACCTTTGCTTGTAGGAAAAGTACTATAGATTTTAATAAAGTCCAAAATCTGCCTGAAAAACGTTTTACAAAAACACATAATTTTGAGGTGTAAAAATCTGCTTGGATTAAGCCCTGAATTTTTACACGTGTATTTTGAAAATCAGCGATGTGAACTGACCCTTATAGTTTAAAAAAAATAAAAATAAGGGTCAGATGAGGACAGATGAGGAGAGAAATGTCCACTGGATGGCAACCAACCATCTTGCCATGCAGCTAGATTGACAGGTCTCTCCCCTACACAAATGTGTGTCTGTTTCTGTTTTTAATCAGTATGAAAAAATGCAAGGGCTCACCCTTAATATGCAATATTTCCTTCCTCCCTATGGCGCCCACTGGCCTAAGCACATGTGCATGTAAACTTAAAGGGATTCTGTCACCACCATTTTGCATATTAAGTTATTTATACCACTGGATTTAACTCATCATAAGGATCCCCAAATGGTTATTGTTATAGGGCCCAGATGAAGATTTGTGGTATAAAACTCCTTTTTTATCTACTGTCAATCACTTACATTAAGGGGCCCAAGGGGAGTTGCCCATGGTTGCTGGAGCCCGGGCTCGGCGATTCCGTTGGAGCCCGGGACCGCCCACCTAATTGATATTCACTTCACTGAGTGAAGCTCCGACGCCGCACTTGATGTACTGCGCCTGCGCAGCCCTGGACCGCACACCTAATTAATATTCACTTCACTGAGTCAGTGAAGCTCCGACGGGGCACTGCGCCTGCGCGGGATTACAGCCGCCGCCGGAGCTTCACTGACTCAGTGAAGTGAATATTAATTAGGTGTGCGGTCCAGGGCTGCGCAGGCGCAGTACATCAAGTGCGGC
This sequence comes from Rhinella marina, assembly GCA_900303285.1. Taxonomy (NCBI): domain Eukaryota; kingdom Metazoa; phylum Chordata; class Amphibia; order Anura; family Bufonidae; genus Rhinella; species Rhinella marina. The sequence goes on along the minus strand of ONZH01000187.1, from coordinate 22,709 downwards.
GTCCGAGCTTCACTCAGTGAAGTGAATATCAATTAGGTGGGCGGTCCCGGGCTCCAACGGAATCGCCGAGCCCGGGCTCCAGCAACCATGGGCAACTCCCCTTGGGCCCCTTAATGTAAGTGATTGACAGTAGATAAAAAAGGAGTTTTATACCACAAATCTTCATCTGGGCCCTATAACAATAACCATTTGGGGATCCTTATGATGAGTTAAATCCAGTGGTATAAATAACTTAATATGCAAAATGGTGGTGACAGAATCCCTTTAATTCTCTGTGTAATGTACTCTATATATGATACTATTGCACATGTTATGCCTTTAGCAGTTTCCATTATGTGTGTGTTCATGCTGTTATATCGCCATCTAGTGGCAGTTTGTGCAAATAGTTTTTAGCTAGCCTTGTTATTTCCCAAGAAACTAAACGAGAGATGCAGTTCAAAAAGGAAGAATTGCAGATGCAAATGGAAAGGGCACACCAAGAAGCAGAAGCAGTACTTTAGAGACTGGCAGAAAAGGAGACTGCAGCTGCTATGGATGACGCTCAGGCTTTAGAGTAAGCAATGAATCCTACAAGGGAAATCTGAACATACTTGAGCCTGAACTTGGTAGTACATAGCCTGAGCTACCCAGGCTATCTACTACAACATGCCAAGTCAGATGACAGCCTGCATTCAGGTCCAAGGGTCAACCCCTACTAATGAGCTTCAACAGAATCCTGTCACCCAGCAAGCAACCTGACCTGGCCAAACGGCCTATGTCAAACAAGACAGCAGTTCGATGTACCATCGACCCTTGGTGCACTTAACTGCACCTTAACCAAAAAAGCCCTGTAGGAACCAGTAGATGGTGGCTATTACAGCAATGAATGATCAATTTCCTCATATTTGCACAATGTGAAATAATAATATTATGGCGTCTCAAAGTTCAATGACCAACCTGAAAGCTACAGAGCGTGGTGATCTTCATTTGTGAATACATTCAAAGATTTAAATCTGTCTGAAAGTGAAGAAGTTCATCTTCTAGTCAAATGGCTGGGGAACAAGTCAGCAAAGTGGATTAGAGACGTTAACTACCCAAGCAAAGGGGGTTAACATGACATGGGATTGACTCGAGTGTTAAACGGGTATTCCTAGCGATATGCCCCCATTGTCCACCGCTGGGACCCGCGCACCTATGAAGAGAACGGAGCGGGGAGTTCTTGTCTGGAGGACCTGGAGGTTTTCCGGGATCCAGCCACTACCAGGCGCAGCTCCCCGCTGCTACGATAGAAATGAATGGGAGTGCACCGTGCATGCATGGCCAGCGCTTCCATTCACTTCTATGGAGCCGACGGAAACAGCCAAGCGGCCCCATAAAAATGAATGGAGGGCGGCCTCCATTCATTTCCCCACTCCGTTCTCGATATAGGTGCGGGTCCCAGAGGGGGGAACCGAACCTTTAAGGCTCACATGAACCAATAGGAAATGTACTCTTTAGAAGAACTGAGGACTTTTCTAAGATTCCCAGCAAGGATTATCAGAAGCTAAGAGAATTATCGTATTTTTCAGACTATAAGAAAAATGGAAAGTGCAAATTATAGTCCAAATGTTAATGATCATTTCCATTATGGCACAAGGAGGTGAGGTCAACACTGCGCTGCAGGACTCACCGTCCGTAGTCTTCTTCTGGCTCCCACCGCACAAAGCATCACGACGTAGCGCACGTAGGCACGCACAATGACCTGACGCTGAGCGCCGCCAGGACACAGTACAGAGCAGGACCCAGGAGTGATGTGTCCTGGATCTGCAGTGCCATCCGGAGCAAGTGAGGTAAGTTTACTTAAAGAAAAACTCCCGCAAAATTTTTTATTCCATGTCCTGCTAGAAAGGTACCTGATGTAATCTGTAGTGAATGTAATTTTCTTACCAGTGTCTGTATTTTTTACTTTAATCATCCTGAATTTTCTTATCTGTGTCATGTGACTAGGAATTAGACCAACCAACTCACACAGAGACTTATGTGTGGACAGGAAGTCTAATTCTCTATGCATTCCTATGGGAGCCTCACTTTCAGTCTCATAGGAATGAATAGAGCAGTGACTTGCTTCCTGTCCTGGGTCAGCTGGAGGTCAGGGAGTTGGTCACATGACCCAGCTACAATAAGAAGAAAGTGGATAACTCTCAATTAGAGTCCCTGATAAGAAGATTGCACTCACTACAGATTATATCATGCACCTTTCTAACAGGTCAGAGAATAAAATTTTTTGCGGGAGTTCCTCTTTAATTTTTTTTGTAATGTCTGATCTGGGGTCTGCTGAGGCCGATTGGGGCTGGGGTGGGGGTGGGGGGTCAGATATGAGGCTGACTAAGGGTCTGATCTGAGTGTGATGGGGCTGAGGGGTCTGATCGGAGGCTGAAGAAGAATAGGGGGTCTGATGAGGGTCTGATCTGAGGTCTGATGAAGAATGGGGATCTCATTTAGGGGGTCTGTTCTGAGGTCTGATGGGAAGTATTTTCTTATTTTCCTCCTCCAAATCCTTGCTGTGGTTTATAATCCTTCTTATAATACGTCTTATAGTCCAAAAAATACAGTAAGTGACCTGCCCATGAAACTTCAGGTTGCTTAAACTGAAAGAAGCTTGGTAGGTCTTGCATTTTAAATACAGCACATGGCATCAATCCCATAGTATAGAAGTTACCTTACAGTCTACAAGAGAAGTGGATCTCTGAAGCTCCAAGAACAAACTGTATGAAAGTCCCATTTTTTCCCATTCTCCCTTTTCGTGGCCTTTTGCCAACAAACCAAAACCAGAAATGATCCTAATTTTGACTTATGAATGCTTGATGTATCTTAACCCCTTAAGGATCCGCGCCTTACATGTGTGGAGCAGCTGGACGAGACTTAAGAACCAGCGCCGTACAGTACACATCAAAAGTTTGGACACACCTTCTCATTCAAAGAGTTTTCTGTATTTTCATGACTAAGAAAATTGTAGATTCACACTGAAGGCATCAAAACTATGAATTAACACATGTGGAATTATATACTTAACAAAAAAGTGTGAAACAACTGTAAATATGTCTTATATTCTAGGTTCTTCAAAGTAGCCACCTTTTGCTTTGATTACTGCTTTGCACACTCTTGGCATTCTCTTGATGAGCTTCAAGAGGTAGTCACCTGAAATGGTATTCCAACAGTCTTGAAGAAGCTCCCCGAGATGCTTAGCACTTGTTGGCCATTTTGCCTTCACTCTGCGGTCCAGCTCACCCCAAACCATCTCGATTGGGTTCAGGTCTGGTGACTATGGAGGCCAGGTCATCTGGCGTAGCACCCCATCACTATCCTTCTTGGTTAAATAGCCCTTACACAGCCTGGAGGTGTGTTTGGGGTCATTGTCCTGTTGATAAATAAATGATGGTCCAACTAAACGCAAACCGGATGGAATAGTCGCTGCAAGATGCTGTGGTATCCATGCTGGTTCAGTATGCCTTCAATTTTGAATAAATCACCAACAGTGTCACCAGCTAAGCACCCCCACACCATCACACCTCCTCCTCCATGCTTCACAGTGGGAACCAGGCATGTAGAGTCCATCTGTTCACCTTTTCTGCGTCGCACAAAGACACGGTGGTTGGAACCAAAGATCTCAAATTTGGACTCATACGACCAAAGCACAGATTTCCATTGGTCTAATGTCCATTCCTTGTGTTCTTTAGCCCAAACAAGTCTCTTCTGCTTGTTGCCTGTCCTTAGCAGTGGTTTCCTAGCAGCTATTTTACCATGAAGGCCTGCTGCACACCGTCTCCTCTTAACAGTTGTTGTAGAGATGTGTCTGCTGCTAGAACTCTGTGTGGCATTGACCTGGTCTCTAATCTGAGCTGCTGTTAAACTGCAATTTCTGAGGCTGGTGACTCGGATGAACTTATCCTCCGCAGCAGAGGTGATTCTTGGTCTTCCTTTCCTGGGGCGGTCCTCATGTGAGCCAGTTTCTTTGTAGGGCTTAATGGTTTTTGCGACTGCACTTGGGGACACTTTCAAAGTTTTCCCAATTTTTCGGACTTACTGACCTTCATTTCTTAAAGTAATGATGGCCACTCGTTTTTCTTTACTTAGCTGCTTTTTTCTTGCCATAATACAAATTCTAACAGTCTATTCAGTAGGACTATCAGCTGTGTATCCACCTGACTTCTGCCCAACACAACTCATGGTCCCAACCCCATTTATAAGGCAAGAAATCCCACTTATTAAACCTGACAGGGCACACCTATGAAGTGAAAACCATTTCAGGTGACTACCTCTTGAAGCTCATCAAGAGAATGCCAAGAGTGTGCAAAGCAGTAACATAGTAACATAGTTTGTAAGGCCGAAAAAAGACATCTCTCCATCCAGTTCAGCCTGTTTTCCTACAAGCTGATCCAGAGGAAGGCAAAAAAAAACCCTGTGAGATAGAAGCCAATTTTCCTTACTTTAGGGGGAAAAATTCCTTCCCGACTCCAATCAGGCAATCAGAATAACTCCCTGGATCAACGACCCCTCTCTAGTAACTATAACCTATAATATTATTACCCTCCAGAAATACATCCAGGCCCTTCTTGAACTCTTTTAGTGAACTTACCATCACCACCTCCTCAGGCAGAGAGTTCCACAGTCCACCATAAAGAATCCTCTTCTATGTTTATGTACAAACCCTCCTCTGAACCCTCTCCAGCTCTGCTATGTCTGCCTTGTTCACAGGAGCCCAGAACTGTACACAGTACTCCATGTGTGGTCTGACTAGTGATGTGTAAAGTGGCAGGACTATGTTTTCATCACGGGCATCTATGCCTCTTTTGATGCAACCCATTATCTTATTGGCCTTGGCAGCAGCTGTCTGGCACTGGCTTCTACAGCTTAGTTTGCTGTTCACTAAAATTCCTAGGTCCTTTTCCATGTCAGAGTTACCCAATGCTTTACCATTTAGTATGTACTGGTGACTTGCATTATTCCTTCCCATATGCATAACCTTACATTTGTCAGTGTTAAACCTCATCTGCCACTTTTCTGACCAAGCCTCCAGTCTATCCAGATCCTGCTGTAGCAGTGCACTGTCCTCCTCTGTGTTAATTACTTTACACAGTTTAGTGCAAAAATTGATATTTTACTATGCAAACCTTCTACAATATCATTAATAAATATATTGAAGAGAATAGGACCCAATACAGACCCCTGTGGTACCCCACTAGTGACAGTGACCCAATCTGAGTATCTACCGTTAATAACCACCCTCTGTTTTCTATCACTGAGCCAGTTACTTACCCACATACAGACATTTTCTCCCAGGCCAAGCATTCTCATTTTGTATACTAACCTTTTATGTGGTACCGTGTCAAACGCTTTGGAGAAGCCTAAATATACGACATCCATTGAGTCGCCGCGGTCAAGTCTAGAACTTACCTCCTCATAGAAACTGATTAAATTGGTTTGACATGACCGATCCCTCATGAAGCCATGCTGATAAGGAGTTACTTGCTTATTTTCATTGAGGTACTCCAAGATAGCATCTCTCAGAAACCCTTCAAACAGTTTACCCACGACAGATGTTAAACTTACCGGCCTATAGTTTCCGGGCTCTGTTTTTGGACCCTTTTTGAATATTGGCACCACATTTGCTATGCGCCAATCCTGTGGAACACTCCCCGTCGGTATAGAGTCCTTAAATATGAGAAATAAGGGTCTGTCGATGACATTACTTAATTCTCTTAGGATACGGGGGTGTATGCCATCCGGTCCTGGTGATTTGTCTATTTTAATATTTTTAAGACGTTGCTGTACCTCTTCCTGGGTCAGAGAGGACACTTTTAAAGGGGAATTTTCTTTTATACTCTGCATTTCATCTGACAGTTTATTTTCCTCAGTGAATACAGTGGAGAAAAAGTTATTTAGTAGCTTCGCTTTCTCCTCATCGCTCTCTGCAACTCCCCCCTCATTACTCTGTAAGGGGCCGACACCTTCAGGTTTATACTTTTTAATATTTATATAACTGAAGAACATTTTAGGGTTAGTTTTACTCTCTTTAGCGATTAATCTCTCGGTCTCTAGTTTGGCTGCTTTTATTTGTCTTTTACATATTCTTATTTTTTTCCTTATAGTTTTTCAATTCAGTAATCAAAGCAAAAGGTGCTACTTTGAAAAACCTAGAATATAAGACATATTTTCAGTTGTTTCACTTTTTTGTTAAGTATATAATTCCACGTGTTAATTCATAGTTTTTATGCCTTCAGTGTGAATCTACAATTTTCATAGTCATGAAAATACCGAAAACTCTTTGAATGAGAAGGTGTGTCCAAACTTTTGGTCTGTACTGTATATGTACGGCACAAGATCCGCCAGGCGCTGGGAAGGAATCGCGGCACCATGGCTGCCCTTACTGGCAGGCATCCATGCCAGGTAAGGGCAGCATGGTGCATTTCCGCCCCCCTGCAGCTCCAAGCGCTGCAATTGGCCAGTCAGTGAAGACCGGCACATTACAGCACCAGAAGCAGAAGGAAGCTGCAAGCTGAGTCAGGGGGTATCAGGGGAATGTGACCGATGCTGAACCACTCAGCACCTGTCTCCTCAGAGGTCAGGCAAGGGACACCAGTGTTTGGCGTCCCCTGCCAGCGCTGCGATTGGCTGCGATTTTTTTTTTTTTAATCTGCAGTAAATTTTTACACTGCAGTGTCTGCACGGATTGGAGCTCGCGTCCTTCCAGCAGCTGAAGGACCTCATCGCCAAAGAACAGTTTTTTTGGAATTGCCTGGAGGACCTCCATCAGTATCTTCGTGACTGGAAGCCAAAGGGGGACTCCGCAACAGCAGTACACCAACAACAGGACTTCAGAGGCCAGTAAACCTGTCAGCTGGAGAGGTGGTAAGACGCACACGGTACCTGTTGCCCCTGCCTCTAGGCCCAAGTGGGCACCGGCCTCTGCTTCACTTTCCACGTCGATGGGAGAACCCTGACGTTGCCACCTGTGTAAGAAGCCAGGACACTTCAAGGCCATGTGTCCCCAGCGCTCGAGGGACCCGTCCCAGTCATCGTCAGGGAAAGCATCCACTGTGTTGTGTGTGGGTGGGGGGAGGTCCCTTGACAATTTTCAACCGGCCACTGTGGGCCAGGCCGTGGCCATGGAACTTAGAGACACCGGCGCTGAGATGACTCTGGTACGGCCTGAACTAATGGCACCACAAGATATATTGCCCGGGAGATCCCTTACTGTCTCCGGGATAGGAAGAGTAGAACCAGCGCTGCCCGTTGCCAAGGTCTATTTGGACTGGGGCGCCAGTCGAGGAGTAAGGGAGGTGTGGGAATCCGCAAATATCCCATCCAGTGTTTTGCTGGGGACGGACTTGGGGCGGCTTGTGTCTAAGTATGTGGCCGCTGACACCCCAAGGTCTGATCCCCCAGAATGTGATGTAATGTCCAGCCCTGTTAGTACTGATAATGTACATAACATGCCTGTTGAGAGTGATGTGGGGGTGGGGGATGAAATGTGTGCCTCTTCCCTCAGCGGGGAGAGGGTCATTCACACCAGCTGTGCTGAGGCCCCAGGGTGTGGCCGGTAACCATGCTGGAACCTGTGGTCCTTAGGTGCGGTTACTGAAGGGCAAGCAGGGGGCAGGAGAATGCAAACGGGCTCAGTGCAGGGTTCCTCCACAACAGGATGTCAGCGGACCAGGTTAGTACGTTTGGACTGGCGACTTGGTCAGAAGCCGAGGGGAAGCAGACGCTACCAGTGGTGGCAGCAGCCATAGCTGCTGTCACGTGCAGTAGGAGCGCTGGGGCCCTAGGAGCCCCTCAGGGGTCTGATGGCTTTCCCCCTTCCGATGAAGTGGCTGCCAAGTCAGACGGAGGCCAGGAGACAGGTCCCGGGAACCTGACAGAGGATGTGGCAGTTTTGTCAATTCTGACCAGGTCCAGTCAGGGGTTTCTGACAGCATTAGGGGCTAACGCCAGCCTGAAAGCAGCACAGCCTCCCTCAGACTCAGACCTCCAGCAGGTGGCTTGGAACCAAGGATGGCTGCGCTGGTTCGCAGTCCAGAAGGGCTTGCCGAAGGCATGGCCAAGGGACTGACAAATAGTGGTACCCTTTCTGTTAAGGGTGTAGAATTGTTGCGGGGGAGGGGGGATGGGCGCATTAGACGTAGCCGCCCTGGGATGTCGGTCATCCAGAACAACAGGTAGGTGAGGAAGCTTTGGAATTGGAGCTGGGAAAATGGATGACAGCGCATCCTGGCTCACCCTCCAGGACAGGAACTGGATGATGTCCATCCAGGGCACCACAAGGTGCTATAAAAGGTTCGCGCCCCACTATAGTAGCCTGGTGAGGCCCCTGACAGACCGCACCTGGAAGAAGCTGCCCTCCGCAGACGATAATGACTGCGAGACGTCCTTCCAGGCGCTGAAGGCCTCCCTCTCAAGCTTCCTGGTGCTAAAGGCAGCCGACTTCACACGGCCTTGGTGCCATGCTTAGCCCGGCCAACCCTATGGGTCAGGAACGAATGGGAGGTTGTTATGCTGGAGCCTCGCGGTACAGCCATACCACTTCGCCATTTGCCACAGGAAGGGCCATGACCACAGGACTGCTGAAGGGTTATCCTGGCAAGGAGGGGGTGCAGATGGGTGCATGGGGGAACACAGGAATGTGAGGTGTGAGGAATGTGGAAGTATGATCAATGCTAGCCAAGATCTAATCCTAGCCATTTGCGGTCAACCAGCAGATGGAGTAAACACCGCAGGGGTCCTGCCTTCAAAGCAGACCACATGTGTACATCTCACACTTCGATCAGACAGCATGGAGGCCCAGTCCTCCTACAGGAAGAGCCCCTCAGGTAGGGGGGCATCAGCTTGATAGCCAGATCACTAAAATCCCAGACATCACCGAACCCGGAGTTCATAAGGAATTATGAATTACCCATCCAGTTATATATTTGGAACAGGGGCCAAGAGGGATAGTCCCATGGCCATAAATTAGTAATAACATGTCAGGAATCGGAGATACGGAGAACTCCAAGCAGGAACCTGATAAATGTGTCATGTTTGGTCTCCACCTTTAGCTGGAATCCAGGCGGATCCGTTGGTACCAGAACCATTTCCCTGTGACCTTCTGGTCTGGAGCTCTGGGCCATAATGGGTTCTATGGGTCTTTTGGCTACCAGAACTAGGAAAAGAGGATGAACTGCTCCCGGAGGGAGGGAGGGCAGTGGGCGGCCACAGGTGAAAAAGCCACCCAGGACAGAGGCCAGCGTCTTTCTCTGAAAGGGGATCGCATTGAATAATGTGTTTGGAGGCAACTGCTGACATCACTGCTCCCATGTGATTACAGCCAGGCCTTACAGCAACCCCAGGACTCATCATAATCCATTGGACTACTTACTCATCCACCTGGTAACTGACTATTGCTCTGTTTAACTCTGTTTATACCATACCACCTGTACACATCAGACCACTGTATCCATTCCCTGTGTATATAGCATTTATCTAGTGTGCCCTTAAGGCAATTAAATAAATAATTTAATATTTTGCTGTTCTTGTATCTCACTCACGAAGTCCCACGTCCATGTTTGGCATGGTTATAGCTACCTGGGGATGGTTCCTGCCCTGAAATAATCCCGATAGCGGAACGGGCTTATATTAAACGAGGAACTGGTGGCAGTCTATCGGGCTAAGAAAGTTCGGTTTCTAACTGGCGCAGTGAAAAGGCTATCTCAGCTATCAGGGTTGTGAGTGCGAGTGGGGTTACGCTGGAGTGTGTGGACCACTACAGCTCACCAACCCCCCCCCCCTGCCTCCCGGTGCCTGCGTGGACCAGAGGAGTTTGTGTAAACTGTACCAAACTGACCTTATGTGCTCCTGGGGAGGGTTAACGTGATGTCTTCGTGACCAGTGATGTAACCGCACTGTGTAGGCTTGACGTAGTTGGCGTCTGGTGGGGCTGTGAGGTGCGGGTTTCGTCACAGTAATGTTTTTCTTCTAAGACACTCTCAGTCAAAGAGGAATAAATGGACTTTAGGACCAATAACCAAAGTGAACACGTAAAAGTCAGAAGAGTGAAAGTCAAAGTTTTCAGGCAAAGTGAGCCTAAACTGTTTCTCAGACCTGCCAATGCCCGAGTTGCTAGTAGGGAGTTTAGCTGACTGTCAACTTATGCCTCACTCACCCATAGGGAGGAGGGAACAGTATACAATATTGCATATTGTATAGAAAGGGTGTTCTCAACGCAGTGTCACATACTAACATTTCTGTGAAGTAGCCACAGCATGTACGTACTGTAGTGGGTGAAAAAAAAATAAAAAAATAAAAAAACCTCTTCTACTTCAGCAATGAAATTCCTGTTGATTTTGCAGGTCCTGTGAACATGTTGCAACCAGAAACCACATTTTAAGACTATATTAAGGTCAGAGATGAAATCCTTTTCAGAAACATATGGCTCAAATGTCTAAAGTGCAAGTTGTATTTTCCAATAATAAACCCTGTTACATTGGAAAAACAAATGATATTGAGAAGCACAAAACATAAAAGAATGGCATTTTTAGAAAATAATTATCGGATTTTTTATAATGAATGGGAGCTGAGCTGCAGTAACCTGGCCACTACACTTTAAACAGAGCTGTGCTTCTGGCTTTGTTCAAATTGCTTGTTCCAGGGGCAGAGGCCGAGGGAACAGATGATTAGTGGGAGTGCAAAACCTCCGCCTATCTCATATTGATGACCTATACTTAAGATAGGTCATTAATATCAGAAGCCTGGAAAACCCATTCAAGCATCAACACAAATGTGTCCTGGTGTAGAAAATGGTTTATACAGTAATGTAATGTTGGATAAAAGAAAGTTGGGCCATTCAGAGCTTGTTGTGTATAGAGCTCTTTATATATTATCTACAGTGAGAATACCGCCATAGCGGTGATGGATAGTCCTACTGTCATTTACTATCATTCTTTTGATAAGGTGGCCATACACAAATAAATGTAGACCAGTTTCAAAAGGACTGGCCAACCTTCTAATGTGTATGGTGGTGTCCATGTTCAGGAAATAAAATAGAATAAAAAAATAATAGTATCAGAAAATAAAAACATTAAAAAAAACTTATATGAATCACCATCTGGTTTTAACTAGCAGAAAAAAATGGTAACATTTCCTTTAAGGTCCTTGTCTCCAACTTACCTGCCAAGGCTCCAGCGATGCGCTCTGGGGTTACACGGGTGAGACAAGTACCCGGGCCGCGTGGCTTAACTACGCAGCCTGTTAAATGTACTCTGTAGCTTAAATGTAGCTCTGCCATTCTAAAGAACAAATGGTTCAGCTTGTGTAAAAAGGCCTTTACTCTCCTCTCTCCATAGGGGGCACATACACTCTCAGCAAAGTCAAATGTGTATACATATTTGTGAGAAGGGGGAGGGGGGGTTGTTCGGGAGGAATAGCGGTCAGTCACATGAGTTTTTAGCCAATAGCAATCTAAAGAAAAAGAAATCTGTCAGCTAATGTAACGAACCAATCCAGGGCTACATAGTGCTGCCTAAGGCTACATGCACACAGTGAAAAAATGGGCATGTGATGAACTTTTTTTTTTTTTTTTTTTTAACTATAACACGTCCGTTTTAAGACCAATGGTAGTTTATGGGGTTATTCACACTGCAGTTTTTTTTTTGACAACCAGTGAATAACAGATGTCAAAAAACAACATGTTTTATCTTGTCCATTTTTCACTGACCGACTGCCCCCATAAAATTGGATGGGTCAGTTTTTAAGGCATCAGTGAAAAAAAAGTCTGTTAAAAATGGACAGTTTTTCCCTTTTTAACTGACTTTTTCCACTGTATCGTATGCATGTAGCCTAACACTATGAAAAAACATACTTTTCTTAGTATTATGCGTATTTCCAAAGTGCAGAAAATTAACTTTGCATCATAAGCCAATGCGGTGTCAATGTGCCCAGTGAGGCATGTAGAACTGTTATAGGAGCCCAGGCACACCTGCTGGAGCCCAGGCGCTTCTCTTTACTTGTTCCCTGTACCGCCCCTTGCTCCATCCAGCCCGTCCCCTCCACTGTGATGTCGTGATACTTCTTCAACTGTGGCAGGCTCGGCGTATTGCGCACTAAGCATGGTGGGGCCAATGCTGGCTGCTGTCTATGGTACAGCAGCAGCAAACAGGAAGAGAGAAGCGTGATGGCACATGAGCACTGCATGCATAATATCCTCGTATAGCTGATCGGTCCCCCGCCGACCTGATATTGATGACCTACCCCGAGGATAGGTCATCAATAGAAAAAGCACACAAAACCCCTTTAAGCAACTTTGAAAATGCTTTGTATAACTGATCTTGTGCTAGTTCATGTAAACTGTTGAGCTAAAATCTTAAAGGGGTTCTCCAGGAATTAAGAAAATTAAAATACGTAAATATTACTTAATTACTTTATTACTTATAAATATATTCCCAAATGCCTTACATTAGTTATAATGACTCATTTTGTCTAGGGAGCAATGATTAGGAGAAACAAAATGGCCGCTGTCCTATTAGTACACTCAAAATCTGTCCTAGTCACACAGCAGGACAAGATACTTCACAACACTGAGGTAAAGAGCTGCCTCATCCTCCTCTCTGCTTGTCAGGGATTATGGTCCTGAATACAGATAATAAGAACGTATCTGTAGGAATGGAGTTCATGAGGGGACATTAAGTACAGAGAGACGGACAGGACAGATTGTGGTAATGTGGTACTGAGGTAATGGAGACTGCATACAAGTGCTGCTGCTTATTAGCCATATCTGCTCATGAACTCAATTCCAACAGAGATTCAGCTAAAGATCTTATCAGTATTCAGCATCATAATCCCTGACAAGTAGAGCAGAGAGGAGGATGAGGCAGCTCTTTATCTCAGTGTTGTTAAGTAACTTGTCCTCCTGTGTGATTAGGACAGGTTCTGGGTGCACTAATAGGACAGCGGCCATTTTGTTTCTCCTAATCTTTGCTCCCCAGACAAAACGAGCGATTATAACTAATGTAAGGCATTTGGGAATATATTTATAATAAAGTAATATTTAAGTATTTTTATTTTCTTAATTCCCGGAAAACCCCTTTAAGGCATTCCTTGCTTTCTCGATGTCTGCACAGCACTTCCTCTGGTGACTTGCATTCTCGGTAATCTTCACAATTGGTACTGTACAGTAATTTAACTTACATCTCCAGAATGTAGTGCTTCAGCATCAGATAGTGAATTACGGAAGTTCAGCTAGCTAAGGGTTTGTTCACATCAACGTTATGTATTCTGTTTTGGCTCTCCGTTATAAAATGGTTATAACAGAAAATAACAGAATCCATAAGACAAATCAAAACGGAATTCTTTTAGAGGCATTCTGTTTTGATCCGTCATAATAGAAGTCTATGGGCCTGCATAACGGATCCGCCTGACACTGATGACCTTATCCTGAGGATGAGCCATCAATATGTACAATCTAGGAAACCCCCTTTAACCTCTTTGGTGCACCAGAAGAATCTGGTCCAATATGCCAATACATAGGCATAAATATAGAAGCTGCTCCATAAGAGACCTGTCCCCATAAAATGCAATGCAATCCAGTCTGCAGGCAGCATGTTACAGAGCAGGAGAAGCTGAGCAGGCTGGCAGTTATGATCACTGATCAGCAGATTCAGGGTGTTCATGCAGTCCATGGCAATAACCGGTTCTAGAGTTCTTGGAGCACAGACATTACATGGGCACCTTAATGAGCACTCAATGCAGGAATAAAGATGGCATATTTACATGTATTGCTGCTTCCATCACCAAACAAATAATTATCAAGGATTTGGCAGTCAGTCACCGATAGGTAGGTTGTGGCCATTTTCAGATATTGGGATAATTGTTAAAAGTGACACATTCTTATATAAGTGCCCTTCTATGTATTATTATTTACAAGTGAAGAAGGTTATTTTTTGTCAACCACATTGTGAATGGCAAATACAGTAGGTTGTACATATCATTTGAGGGAGGTATGCACAGACTTACTTCACCAACCTAATCTCCTCACTGTCCAACAACCCAAAAAAACTCTTCAACACTTTCGATTCCCTCCTCAGTCCTAAAGATCAGGCACCCATCACAGACCTCTCTGCTGAAGACTTCACAGCCTACTTCACAGAGAAAATAGAAAACATCCGGCATGAAATCAGCTCCCAGCATGAAAACATCCGGCATGATCCCCTTCCACCCTGCATCTCCTCTTGCTCACTGTCCACTTTTGACCCAGTAACGGAAGAAGTCTCCAGGCTTCTCTCTTCTTCTCATCCTACAACATGCGCCTTTGACCCCATTCCCTCACACCTACTCCAGTCTCTTTTTCCGGCTGTTACCACTCACCTAACAAAAATCTTCAACCTCTCCCTTTCAAACACTCTATCATTACCCTATTAATAAAAAAAAAACAAAAAAAAAAACCAACATCTCTCGACCTGTTCTGTTCCACTACCTACAGACCAGTCTCCAATCTTCCCTTCATCTCTAAACTCCTGGAGCATCTGGTCTACTCTCACCTCATCCGTTATCTCTCTGATCACTCTCCACTACGATCTGGTTTCCGCCCCCTACATTCAACAGAAACTGCCCTCACCAAAGTGACAAATGACCTCCTGACAGCAAAACGCAACGTAAACTACTCTCTGCTCATTCTCCTTAACCTCTCTGCAGCCTTTGACACTGTAGACCACCATCTCCTACTCGCCATGCTCCAATCCATCGGCCTAAATGACACCGCCCTCTCCTGGTTTTCTTCCTATGTTTCTGGTCGCTCCTTCAGTGTATCATTCGCTGGCTCCATTTCTTCTTCTCTCCCTCTCGCTGTTGGAGTTCCTCAGGGTTCAGTCCTAGGTCCTCTCCTCTTCTCTCTGTACACAGCCCCAGTTGGACAGACCATTAGCAGATTTGGTTTCCAGTACCATCTCTATGCTGATGACACACAACTGTACACTTCATCCCTTGACATCACCCCTGCTGTATTGCAGAACACCAGTGACTGTCTCTCTGCCATCTCTAATATCATGTCCTCTCTCTGTCTGAAACTAAATCTTTCAAAAACTGAACTTCTTGTGTTCTCTCCATCTACTAATCTACCCAAACCTAATATCTCCCCACTCAATGTGCGACACCATCATTACTCCTAGGCAGCACGCCCGCTGTCTCGGGGTGACGTTTAACACTGATCTTTCCTTCACCCCTTGTATTCAGTCTCTCGCCCCCCTCATTGTAACAGCGGCTGCTGTGCGCCGCTGTACCCCTGCCGTCCTCTGCGTCGTATCCAGCGGTGAGCTGCTGCTTGTGGTTCCGTTCTACGCTGCAGTCCTGAGCTCTGGCTGTGTAAGTGCTGTTGCACTATAATCCGCTCCAAAGTTTCCATCCAGCCCTGTATTACATCACTCTCTCTGGGCTGGAGCTGGTTAGGTTATGTGCTTGACCATGTTAGGTCATGTGGGTTGGTCACGTGTCCTCATTGACCAACCCTGGAACTATTTAAGTTGCTCAGCCCACTCCCAAGATGCCTCAGAGTCAAGGTCCTACTCTTCCTTTAGGTTCTGCTTTATCCTGTTGATGTTCCTGTGTGCTGACCTCCGCTTGTATTACCAAACTCCGCTACTTGCCTGATCCCTGCCTGTATTGTCTCTCTCGTTGCTGATCCGGATTGCCTGACTTCATACCTATGCTGCCTGCCCTGAACCATTGCCTGTCTGACCTTGTCTCTGCCTTATCCTTCGGTTCCGCTAGTTGCTCCTGGTAACGACCCAGCCTGCTGACCACCACTACTCTGCTAGTACCTTTGCGGGTATCTCGGTCCGTCTGGACCAGCTGCCTCATGTTCCGACCCTCCTCAAGAGGTAGCGAGCTGGTGTTCCCCTCGAAAAGTCTATCCCCACCATCAGGGGATTGTGAAGAGCGAGGGGTTTCACTTAGACAACGCCCTTAGAGGAGGTAGGGCACGAAGCACAGTGGGTCCACATCCACTGGTCCGTGACACTCATGTCGCCTGCACTTAAAAAAACTCTCATTGTTGCCCTGATTCATTCCAATCTCGATTACTGTAACTCACTATTAATTGGCCTACCCCTCACCAGACTCTCCCTGCTCCAATCTATTCTTAATGCAGCAGCCAGGGTCGCCTATCTGTCTAACCGCTACTCTTATGCCTCCGCCCTGTGCAAGTCACTGCACTGGTTGCCCATTCAGTACAGAATCCAATTTAAACTGCTCGTCCTCACCCCCAAAGCTCTCCATAGTGCTGCAACCCCCTACATCTCCTCCCTTATCTCTGTCTACCACCCCACCCGTGCTCTCCGTTCAGCCAATGACTTACGACTGACTTCCACAAAAATCCGAACCTCTCTCTTCCGGCTCCAGGATTTCTTCCGAGCTGCACCAGTTCTCTGGAATGCCCTACCCCAGGAAATCAAGCTAAATCACAACATGCACAGCTTTAGGCGCTCCCTCAAAACACATCTTTTTAGGTTGGCCTATCACATCCCCTGATCTAACTTTTCTCCATATAGCCCATTTATCATTCCCTGAATCTGATCCTCCCCCAAACTTTCCATCGCACCCAGAAGCACTTCATATTAGCTGGTGACTGGGTCATACAACTCCATATCTGCTCCCCTATTTTCCCAAGATGGCTGGACCATTGTACAAAACAAGTACTTCTACATTTTGTGTCACCCTTATCTCCTCATAGATTGTAAGCTCTTGCGAGTAGGGCCCTCCTCTTGTTGTAATAATTGACTTGTCTATTGCTATGTTATTTATCACAGTTTGTACATGAACCCCTGGATTGTAAAGCGCTGCGGAATATGTTAGCGCTATATAAATAAAGATTATTATTATTAGTATGCACGCATCTGTACTGTAATAACTGTCCTTTAATGCCCTGCAGCGGTTGAATGTTTCCAGATCTTTCTTCACATATGCGCAAGCACCCCAGGTAACTCAATATTATTTTGTCACTTTAAAGAGGCTCTGTCACCAGGATCAACCCTATTAACCACTTCCATACCGGGCCATTTGCCCCCTTCCTGACCAGGTCTAATTTTGCAAATCTGACATGTCACTTCATGTGGTATTAACTGTGGAACGCTTTTAGTTATCCAAGCAACATTCCCTATATGTCTACTTTATGTTGGCATCATTTTGGTAGTGTAATTTTATTTTTTTTAGGGCGCTAGAAGGTTTAGCATTTTAGAAGCAATTTTTTACATTTACAAGAAAATTTGCAAAATCAACTTTAAGGACCAGTTCAGTTCTGAAGTCACTTTGAGGAGCTCACATAATAGAAACCACCCATAAATGACCCAATTTTAGAAACGACACCCCTCAAACTATTCAAAACTGGTTTTAGAAATGTTGCTAACCCTTTAAAGGCTATGTACACCTTTGGAGTCAATTTTTTTTATGATTGCATTTAACTTACTTTTGACTAAAAATCATATTTTCAATTGGGCTTTATAAAAAATATTGAGCTGTTCAGTCACAAAGGGTTAACTGTTTGTCTAGCTGGATAACTGGTACTTTCACTTTGTGTTGGTCATCTAATTACCCTTATCTGTAAACTACTGAGAGGTCATAAACACTTATTTAAGCCACATTCTTATCAGCAAGATAAGGATTTAGCTTTAGGGCCAATGCAGACGACCATATTTCACGGCCCGATACGGGCCATGAAAGCCCGGCCTGTGCTGCCCCAGTGGACGGGAGCGCACGGCGTCATTGGTTGCTATGACGCTGTGCGCTTCCTGAGGCCGCCGCCGTACAGTGAAACACTGTACACGCCGTGAAACACTGTTTCACTGTACGGCGGCAGCCTCAGGAAGCACACGGCGTCATAGCAACCAATGACGCTGTGCGCTCCCGTCCACTGGGGCAGCACAGGCCGGGCTTTTACGGCACATATCGGGCCATGAAATACGGTCATCTGCATGGGGCCTTAATGAGTGTTTGTAAGGTCAGAGAGAAGAGATAAGCTGTCTGTCTGCTCCTTAGATGAGGGAATTGAGAGAAACGCCACAGGCAGCTTCTCCGTTCTGTACACAAAAAAGGATTCCATATTGTTAATAAAGACCAATTAAAAAAGTGATTTTTAGGTCAAAATAAGTATAATGCAATAATAAAAAATTTCCCCCAAAGGTGTACATAGCCGTTAAATATTCTACAGGAATGAAAGCAAAATAGTTTTTGCAGATTTTCCATTTTAATCAATTTTTTCCTTTAACACATCAAAGGTTAACAACAAAACTAACCTCAATATTTATTACCCTGATTCTGCAGTTTGCAGAAACACCCCACATGTGGTCATATACTGCTGTATGTGCACACGGCAGGACACAGAAGGCAAGGAGCGCCATATGATTTTTGGAAGGAACATTTTGTTGGATGGTTTTTGTGTGCCATGTTGCATTTGAAGAGACCTTGAGGTAAAACCCCCCCAAAGAATACCACATTTTGTAAACTACACCACCTAGGGAAATTTTAAGGGGTGTAGCGAGCACTTGACCCTACAGACGTTTCATAGAATTTATAACCCTTGGCTGTAAAAATGTCTAAATTTGCTTACCGAAATGTATCTTTCCTTGAGTCCAAAGGCAGTAACATAGTAACATAGTTTATAAGACCGAAAAAAGACATCTGTCCATCCAGTTCGGCCTGTTTTCCTACAAGTTGATCCAGAGGAAGGCAAAAAAAACCCTGTAAGGTAGAAGCCAATTTTCCCCACTTTAGGGAAAAAAAATTCCTTCCCGACTCCAATCAGGCAATCAGAATTACTCCCTGGATCAACGACCCATCGCTAGTAACTATAACCTATAATATTATTACCCTCCAGAAATGCATCCAGGCCCCTCTTGAACTCTTTTAGTGAACTTACCATCACCAACTCCTCAGGCAGAGAGTTCAGTAGTCTCACTGCTCTTACCATAAAGAATCTTCTTCTTTCCTCCAGACGCAGATGATGTCCCCTCGTCACAGTCACAGTCCTGGGGATAAATAGATCATGGGAGAGATCTCTGTACTGACCTCTGATATATTTATACATAGTTATTAGATCTCCCCTCAGTCATCTTTTTTCTAATGTGAATAAGCCTAACTTTGATAATCTTTCTGGGTACTGTAGTCCACCCATTCCAGTTATTACTTTAGTTGCCCTCCTCTGAACCCTCTCCAGCTCTGCTATGTCTGCCTTATTCACAGGAGCCCAGTGTAGAGATATACAGATATGGGTTATGATAAAATGTATATCTATCTATATGTATTATATAAGTGTATACCTGAATTGTAAAACAATAGAGAATCACTCTGTATAGATGAAAAGGTCTGAACACGGTTTTAAACCAGTTTGTCAGGGTTAATTGAAATATCAGGAAGCCTCTTTGCATTGGTAATCAAGGTGCCAGAAGAAATGTTTTGGTGAATTACATTTCAAAGGCTCCTGGGTGCTTTTCCCATTCCATTGCAAATACCCACTATTGTTCAGCCAGGTTACATGTCTCCAACTTGAGTAGTTTGCGTTTGGGTGCAAACAAGGAAGAGACAGGTAATTGTAAAATGTTAATGTGGGAACATCGGCCTGATTCCTGTGCGCAGATAGAGGGTGGAGAAATCTGGAGGATCAAAACACTATTTTGATCTTGAATGAGATTGGTCGGCACCAGTGGCATGGGAACCCCACATGGGGATGCTACAATTTAGTATAAAAAAGCCTTGGCCATGGTCACTAGAGGAAGTTCCTAGGAGAATCCTATGGGAGAATCCTAGGGGGAAAATCCTAGGAGGAGAGAATCCTAGGGAAGAATCCTGGGGGGGGGGGGGGGTGGAGCCTGTAAATCCTACAGGTTGGGTCCCAGGAGGATGCTGGACATCAGACCAGGCCAGACGAAACTTAGTTCAGCCTAGCTATACCGTGATTCTTTATTGTTGAATTATTGTTTGATTATTATGCTGTAGGGGTATTTTTGGAGGAATCGTCTGTATGGTTGTGTTTTTCTTACTAATATTCTAGGTCTTTTGTATCAGTGTGGTCTGATTATCGGTATAGGAACTGTTGGTTTTAGGCTGCTTCATGTTGCTGCTTTTATGCCCTGGATTATGTGTTGGTTCTATATTTTCCATTCTGTGATTACTGGTTAATATTTTTCTATTTTCACATGGCTAATTTGTGTCTATAAATAATATAATTTCTTTTGTTTCTATGCACTGTTGTTGTCTGCTTTCTTCGCCGACCGTCCCCTAGAATTTACGCGAGAATATTATTGTTCAGTATTATTATGCTTTAATATTAATAGTCAATAATCATATTTCTTACACCAGAACTGTACATAGTACTCCATGTGTGGTCTGACTAGTGATTTGTAAAGTGGCAGGACTATGTTCTCATCATGGGCATCTATGCCTCTTTTGATGCAACCTATAATCTTATTGGCCTTGGCAGCAGCTGTCTGACACTGGTTTCTACAGCTTAGTTTGCTGTTCACTAAAATTCCTAGGTCCTTTTCCATGTCAGAGTTACCTAATATTTTACCATTTAGTATGTACTGGTGACTTGCATTATTCCTTCCCATATGCATAAACTTACATTTGTCAGTGTTAAACCTCATCTGCCACAGCCTCCAGTCTATCCAGATCCATCTGTAGCAGTGTACTGGCCTCTTCTGTGTTAGTACAACACAAAGGGTTAATGTCTTGTTCCTCCCATATAGGACAGAAGATAATCATTAGTAAATCAGACTAATTTATGGTGGCTCAGTGGGCAGCACGGTTGCTCAGTGGTTAGCAGTGGTTCGAATCAGGGCTGTGGAGACGGAGTCGGTGACCATTTTGGTGGAGTCAGTATGAAATGGACCGACTCCGACAATATATAATAAATTGGTACATTTAGTTCAGTGCAGTATGTGCTGAATATATTTTCATAAGAATTTGGGAACATGATGAAATGTCCTATAAATGTCTGTTCTATTCCTGATCTAAGGATCTAGGCTTTTAGTCGAGATGACTGTGTGCTGGCCTTTATGTAGATGCTCAGAAGTAAAGCTCCTCCGCTACAGATCAGAGGAAAAAGGCACTGGGAAGGAATGGCTGCACTCATCTCAGATATACTAGAGAAAACAGGATTAAAGGGATTTTCTCACTAGTTGCAAAGATTAGCTTTGTACATAAAGGGGCAATTAAAAGAAGACATTTTCTAAATACAGTGGTCAGTAGATTTTACTTTAGTCATGAACTACAGACAATTCAGCAGGTCTCTCACTGTACACAGGTTTCTATGGTAACCTGTAGACCAGAAAGACTGTTATCTGATTGGCTGAGAGCAGGAGTGACCTCAGTAAGCAAAATGTGTTGAGGACTGATAAGGATGGCTTTACTGTAATTGTGTTAGAGATCACAACCTCCTGCTCTGTCAGAGAAAGGCTAGTTTCACACTAGCGGCAGGTTCCGTGCTGCCGCAGGTGCACGTGTGGGGCCAGAGCAATTCACTGTAATGTAACGTTAACCCCTGCTGAGAGGCGGCCAGAACGAAAATACAACATGGATCTGCAGCCCGCTCCTATTACAGTGAATGGGGCCGGAGCGCGTCTCCGACAGCCCCTTCACCCATCAGATTCATGCTGCCACTAGTGTGAAAATATCTTAAGTTAATATATGCTAATAACTGCTGGAGACCCCCCTCTCTCCCCCTGCCATGGCCTGAGGAGACATAGTGAGTGCAAACTTCCAGTGAATCTCACAAATGTAGTTTGTATAGTTAGATATAGCCATACCAATATTAGTACTAATAGAATATATTTACATAAAATGTACCGTTTAGAAGATTTGCCTATTTGTATATCCATTGTCCCACACACATCAGTCAGGCCGTTGTCCCTAGTTATGGCCTCCACGGCCATGTACTTTATAAATGGATCCTGCCCCATAGAGATGAATTGATCTTGGATCTTGGATCCGTTTCTCTGCGTTTTGGAAGCACAGACAAAAATGCTACAACCCTAAGATGTGTCTCCACATGCTCATATAATGTGCGTTCACAATACAGCAGTTACCTCAGAGCGGCTTTAAAAAGGAGCATGCCAACCACCACTACACATGGCCACAGTGCCCATAACTAGGGGCAACGGCCTGACTGATGTGTGTAGAACAATGCCTATACAAATAGGCAAATCTTCTAAACAGTACATTTTATATAGATACATTCGATTAGTAATAACATTGTATAGTTAGATATAGCCATACCAAACTACATTTGTGAGATGGGAATACCCCTTTAAGGCAAGTACGTCTTAGTATATCTAAACTTTCAATAAATTGTGCATAAATCAATTGTCCAGTGCATGTTCTCTCTGTATGCTTTATGTTTTAGTTTGCTTTTCCTCTGAGCTGTTTGGAGAGGTTAGCTGCTCTGATGGCTTCTATATGCAGCTGATGCAAAACACTTATGGCCTTATGTATGAAAACTGTCTAGGTGTAGAAGTTTCTTTGTTGCCCATAGAAACCAATTAGAGCTCCTCTTTCATTTCATATAGTGCTCTGGAGAAATGAAAGGGGAGCTCTGATTGGTTGCTATGGGCAACAAAAAGTCTTAGACCTAGACAGTTTTCATACATCAGGCCCTCAGTGAGCTGTACCCAGAGAAGCCTGATACTGAATGTTCAGAGTAAAGATATCTAGTAAAACATATATTACAGACTCTTGTC
>ONZH01000186.1:0-28843 GCA_900303285.1 Rhinella marina | reverse complement strand
AGCTGAACTGTGACACACAGAATGGTTCCACACAGCTGTGTGAAATGGATTTGTATCACTGAGATAAAACAACAAAAAAACTATATATATTATTGGTTTTGTTTTTTT
This sequence comes from Rhinella marina, assembly GCA_900303285.1. NCBI lineage: Eukaryota > Metazoa > Chordata > Amphibia > Anura > Bufonidae > Rhinella > Rhinella marina. Next base: position 28,735 of record ONZH01000186.1, on the reverse strand, counting down.
TAACGTGACGTGCAGAAACTATCAGAGAGCAAACTCAGTCCCTGCTGACGGTGGCTATTTTGACTGCAACCCAGACAAATGTCGCACAGAGATTTTGGTAATCTAGCTGTATCAGTGACAGCAAAAGACCTTTTTTAATTAAGTGACGTAGAGAATGTGTCACCTGGACAGAAAATACGGATTGTGTTGAGTGGACAGCTGAACTGTGACACACAGAATGGTTCCACACAGCTGTGTGAAATGGATTTGTATCACTGAGATAAAACAACAAAAAATTATTTTTTTATATATTTTTTTTATATATTTTTTTTATATTTTTTTTTTTGAACGTGACGTGCAGAAACTATCAGAGAGCAAACTCAGCCCCTGCTGATGGTGGCTATTTTGACTGCAACCCAGACAAATGTCGCACAGAGATTTTGGTAATCTAGCTGTATCAGTGACAGCAAAAGACCTTTTTTAATTAAGTGACGTACAGAATGTGTCACCTGGACAGAAAATACGGATTGTGTTGAGTGGACAGCTGAACTGTGACACACAGAATGGTTCCACACAGCTGTGTGAAATGGATTTGTATCACTGAAATAAAACAACAAAAAAACTATATATATTATTGGTTTTGTTTTTTTTAACGTGACGTGCAGAAACTATCAGAGAGCAAACTCAGTCCCTGCTGACGGTGGCTATTTTGACTGCAACCCAGACAAATGTTGCACAGAGATTTTGGTAATCTAGCTGTATCAGTGACAGCAAAAGACCTTTTTTAATTAAGTGACGTACAGAATGTGTCACCTGGACAGAAAATACGGATTGTGTTGAGTGGACAGCTGAACTGTGACACACAGAATGGTTCCACACAGCTGTGTGAAATGGATTTGTATCACTGAGATAAAACAACAAAAAATTATTTTTTTATATATTTTTTTTTTATATATTTTTTTTATATTTTTTTTTTTGAACGTGACGTGCAGAAACTATCAGAGAGCAAACTCAGCCCCTGCTGATGGTGGCTATTTTGACTGCAACCCAGACAAATGTTGCACAGAGATTTTGGTAATCTAGCTGTATCAGTGACAGCAAAAGACCTTTTTTTAATTAAGTGACGTACAGAATGTGTCACCTGGACAGAAAATACGGATTGTGTTGAGTGGACAGCTGAACTGTGACACACAGAATGGTTCCACACAGCTGTGTGAAATGGATTTGTATCACTGAGATATAACAATAAAAAAAGGGTTAAATATGGCGATAGCTGCACTACTAGTGCCAGCCTGCCAGCCCAGCCAGGAGACCAAAAAAAATGTCTTGTAGGCCTTAGACGGGCTGTTGGGTTCTTTTGAGATCACTCCTGCCTAACAAAGAACTAAATGCAGGCCCTAACACTCTCCCTGAAACGCAGCAGCTCTATCCCTAACGACATCCAGACAGCATCTGAGCCGAGCACAGCGGCCAGTCACTAGTATATTCCAGGGTCACCTGATCAGGCCAGCCAACCCCTGTTATCAACATGTAAGGGCCCCACGTGATGCTGGGTGTACCGCAGAGTCTCCTGGCTTGTGATTGGCTGAGTTTATAGGTGCCAAAAATGCACAATGCGGAAGTTGCCATTTCCTCGAGCACGGCGAGATACTCGTCCGAGCAGCGAGTACTTACGAGTACCGTAATACTGAACGAGCACCAAGCTCGGACGAGCATGCTCGCTCATCTCTATATGTCACTCGTCCCCAGTCTAGGCAGAGTAGGGGGGAGCTGTTCAGAAAGATGATAAAGGGAGTACATAGCTGACCATTCCAAGGTCCTGCGTAATCACTCTGCTCCATACAACTACTGGGTTGCAAAGCTGGACACGTGGCCCGAACTGGCGCTGTACACCTTGGAGGTGCTGGCCTGCCCTGCCGCTAGCATGTTGTCAGAGCTGGTCTTCAGTGCAGCTGGTGGCATCATCACTGATAAGCGTACACGCCTGTCAACAGGCAGTGCTGATAGGCTGACGCTTATTAAAATGAATAAAGCCTGGATTTCACTGGAATTCAAATCTCCACCGGGGGAAAGCAGCTCAACATGAACATTGTTTATGTATCCGATTTCTCTCCTCCCCTCCTCCTCCTCCTTCTCTTCATACACAAACGCTGAGCCAACAGGCAATTTTTCAGAGGGCCTACTGGCTCTGTTTTCAAACAATGTTTACAGAGGGCGACCTACAGGCCCTCTCTCCAATCAATTTTTTTACGAGCGTCAACTACATACACTCAAAAACAATTTTTTAGGAGGGTCAACTACAGACACTTTAAGACAATTTTTTGGGAGGCTCACCTACAGCCATTGGATTGCAATCTCAGTCTGTTCAAGTCATTGGTGGTGTCACCGCTATGCTGTGTCAGGGTTAATTTTTGGGTGGTTCACCTGCTACCTCAGTCTAACTTGGTCACTCTGGGTTCACCGCCAGGCTGTGTCAGGGTAAAATTTTATGAGCTTCACCTGCTACCTCAGTCTCACTTGGTCACTCTTGGTTCACCGTCATGCTGTGTCAGGGTAAAATTTTATGTGCTTCACCTGCTAACTCAGTTTCACTTGGTCACTCAGTTGTCACCGCCATGCTGTGTCAGGGTAAAATTTTATGTGCTTCACCTGCTACCTCAGTCTCACTTAGTCACTCTTGGTTCACCACCATGCTGTGTCAGGGTAAAATTTTATGTGCTTCACCTGCTACCTCAGTCTCACTTGGTCTCTCTGGGTTCACCGCCATGCTGTGTCAGGGTAAAATTTTATGTGCTTCACCTGCTACCTCAGTCTCACTTGGTCACTTTTGGTTCACCGCCATGCTGTGTCAGGGTAAAATTTTATGTGCTTCACCTGCTACATCAGTCTAACTTGGTCACTCTTGGTTCACCGCCATGCTGTGTCAGGGTAAAATTTTATGTGCTTCACCTGCTACCTCAGTCTCACTTGGTCACTCTGGGTTCACCGCCATGCTGTGTCAGGGTAAAATTTTATGTGCTTCACCTGCTAACTCAGTCTCACTTGGTCACTCTTGGTTCACCGCCTTGCTGTGTCAGGGTAAAATTTTATGTGCTTCACCTGCTACCTCAGTCTCACTTGGTCACTCTGTCGTCACTGCCATGCTGTGTCAGGGTAAAATTTTATGTGCTTCACCTGCTATCTCAGTCTCACTTGGTCACTCTTGGTTCACCGCCATGCTGTGTCAGGGTAAATCTTTGGGTGGTTCACCTGCTTCCTCAGTCTCACTTGGTCACTCTGTTGTCACCGCCATGCTGTGTCAGGGTAAAATTTTATGTGCTTCACCAGCTACCTCAGTCTCACTTGGTCACTCTGTTGTCACCGCCATGCTGTGTCAGGGTAAAATTTTGGGTGGTTCAGCTGCTATCTTAGTCTAACCAAGGCACTCTGGGGTTCACCGCCATGCTGTAAACTGCAATCTTAGTCTTAACAAGTCATCCTGGGTTTCACCCCCATGCTGTAAACTGCAATCTCAGTCAAACTATGTAATTTAGGGGTTCACCACCAAGGTGTGCCAGACTACAATTTTAGCGGGTTCACCTGCAATCTCAGTCACAGACTGTCATTCAGGGGTGCACCACCATGCTTTTTCAAACCAATTGTTTCTGAGGGTCACCTCCAGGCTCTCACCCATGATTTTTTGGAGGCTCGCCACTACACTGTCGCCCAAAATTGTCTCGAGGGTCACCGGAGGCCTCTCCCCCACAACTTCAAGGAGGGTTATTACCCGGCCCTGGCACACAAACATTATCTTGAGGGGCACTAAAAGGCTCTGCACCCACCCACTTGTAGAGACTAATGGGTGGGTGCAGTGTGCGTCTTAGCCCGTCTGGAATTAGGAAAGCTGGGCACTGTGCTTGGAGGTCTTTGTGTCTGCTGTGGACAGGGTGGGTGTGGGGTGCGTGTTTGCCCGTCTGGGATGGGGAGAGCTGGGCACTGTGCTGGGAGAACTTTGTGTACGCTGTGGACTACTGGCTGGGTGCGGGGAGGGAGACGCTTATGCCTGCGTCGTGGGGCGGGGGATAGGACAGCAGTGCCAGCATGGGCAGTGGTATCACCCGCAGGCGGTGATGGACTTTCGTTGCACCTAGTTGGGTGTTTTCCTAACATGTGCCAGCGCATGTGCCTTGCCCACCTTGGTCTGGGTCAGCACAATTGTTTTGAGGGTCACCACCAGGCTGTTGGCCATAATTTGGCGTAATGGTACGATTAGGCAGCCTCAGAGGCATCCATGCATGCTGCCCCTGCTGTTTCCTGTCCATTTCCGTGGTGTTTCCATCATTTTCTGAGGTTTCCAGGTTTTCACGCAACCTTCCCTGTGCAGAGCTTTGGTCCCCTGCAAAAAATGCTCGAGTCTCCCATTGACTTCAATGTGGTTCGTTATTCGAAACGAGCACCCGAGCATCGGGAAAAATTTGACTCGAATAACGAGCACACGAGCATTTTAGTGCTCGCTCATCTCTAATTATCATACAATGGATTTTTTAGCTATTTATGTAAGTAGAGACTATTATTTATTCATTTATTCATTTTAACTTTGAAGGACAATATATTGATATATTTTGATTATGTATCTAATTATCTATTTTTTATATACTCGTATAATTGTAATGCTATTTTATCATGCCACCATAGAAGAATTAAGGGTTAGTACCGCTGATTAAGTATTGATGCCTAACATCTACGCCTCTATTGTGTATACTTAATGGCTTTCAATACTGTATCCTTAGAGTGATCCTGCTTATTAGTAACTGCCCATGCAGGAATCGCTCCGGATAAGATTAGTTTCGCAGCGCCCCAGACTGGAACGCATTGCCCACCGGAAGTATCGGTACGCACACGTGACCGGAAATACATGTTCCAGCCACGGCGCTGAGCAGATGCCGGCGTTCACTGTGGCCCAAGCCGCGCGCCACTTCTCCGGATCTCCTCCTACTGTCCTGCATTCTCTATATATACCTCCAATGGTATGTATGTTTGTTTATTGTCTACACTGTATTGCTGCTCCTGAGGAAGGGGTACTGTAGGAAGACCCTGAAACGCGTTGAGCTTGGAATAAATAAAGGTCTTGATCAGAAGCCAGTGTTGAGTGGCTGCCATCAACTACCTAATACTCTACGGGCGATTCCGGCTAGGGGGGTTTTGGGGGACAGGTGTCTTGAGATTTATCCTGTACCCTGACACCTCAGTGAAGTGAGTAACATTCAGACTCCTTTTAACTCTTTGAATTGATTGTTGTCATTTTATAAAGTACTCCTCATTGGATTACAGGAAAGTCTATGTGCTAATCCACTTATAGTGAACTTGCTGTGAATACCCTTTATTCTGACACAGTCTTTGGCAATCCTTCACTTTGACACAGTCTCTGGCACTCTAGTATATAAGGGGATATTTTGCTGTTTGTAAGGTGACCAATTGGTACACTCTTTACTGACCTATACTGCTCTACATGATAAATGCCACTTGCTGAAGTGGTACAACCCCTTTAAGTGATGGCTTGTTCTCAGGATAGGCCATCGCAAGATGATCAGTGGGGGGCCAACACACCGCACCAAAGCTGTTCAGGTGTAGCTCCAATGCCAAAAGTTGACATTAGAACCACACAGCAACTTTAAATGTGTAGTGGAGGGAGCTCATTATTTTAACGCTGCTTCCATTGAAGTCAATGATGTCAACAGAGGAACTATACCCAAACAGCATGGTGTCAGACCCCCATTGGTCTTCTAATGATGGCTTATCCTGAAGATAGGCCATCACTTAGTAAAACTTGATATTCATGGGCAGTTGTAAGTGTCTATATCCAAGAATATCATACAATATAGGGCATGCACTTATTGTTGCTCGAAAGAAATACGACCATCAAATTCAACCATTCTGAGGTCAATTATACGTTGTACTTAATTCTATTCTAAGTGCCATTTATCAGAACATCTAGCACTTTTTTTTGAATGTTTCCATATTATCTGCCATTACTACCTCTTTCCGTGAGGTATTTTATAATTTGACTATTCTAACTTTTAAGAAGCCTTTCTTATATTGATATCTAAATTGCCTTTCATTCACATGTAATGTCTACCCCTTGGTACAGTTCACAGAATAACTTAATCATGTGTCAGTTCTTCGCAGTTAGATATGCATGTGAAAATGGAAAAGTAAATTCCCAAAACAGCTAATTGAATAGAACGTAGCACAGCTTCCTTTTACTTTTGGAAGTGGCTAGTACTGTTGCTCAGAAGCTGTGCCTGTTAAACAATGAAAGAGAAGTCGGAGTATCTGTACCACCACTGTCGCTTTACTAAGCTGAACAGTAGGGTTGTCAAGAGTCATAATGATATTGATGGAATACTGTAACTAGAGATGAGCGAATCGAAGCTGACGAAGTGGAATTGGTTACGAATTTAATGGAAAATTCGATTCGCCATGAAAGCGAATTTCATGGCGATTCGTGGTAACGAATCTTTTTTTTTATCCTAAAATGGCCACAAGCACATGGCATGACATGGGGGAAGGATTTCTGGGACAAAGAAGTAAACACCCACAATGTGATCAAATGCAGACATGAAGCCAATTAGCAGCCAGCCAAGTCCTGTGATGTCACAGCCCTATTAATAGCTCTGCAGCGCTGGAATCCGCCATTTGCAATTGATTTTAGACCAGAAACAGACGTCAGGAGAGATAGGGCAAGTGATATAAAAACGTTGCTAAAGAAAAGAAATAAGGAGATCAGGGATAGATAATCTGAATTGCAGGGATAGGAGAGGGATGATTTCTAGACAGAATCCATAGTTGATTATCAGGCAGTGAAATTGCTATTCTGGTACACTGAGCAGCAGTGACTGGGCATTGGGGTAAGCCTGTTATACAGCACTGCACTCTGTTCTAAAGGCTGTTTTGGGGTGCTTTATTCAAAGAAGCACCACTAGTGTCCCTTGTTGCAGTGCAGAGGGTCAGAGCCTTGTTTGGGGTACCTTAAAAAAAATATATAAATAAAATAATAATTAAAAAAAAAAAGAAAAAAAAAAAAATAATATATATATATATATATATATATATATATATATATATATATATATATATACACAGTATATATATCTTTTGGGTTTGTTTGGGGAAAAACATATATAATCCGTGATTGGCAGCTTGCAAATGTGAAAGAAATAGTTGTGGCGTCATTCGCCAATCAAATAACTATTTGCGGCGTCAGTCGCCATACAAACAGACAAGCGTCATATAGTGCTAACTTCTTCAATGAAGTTGAATTACCAAAAATAAAAAAGCCGTGTTTGTGGGGTTGTTAATTTTAAATAACTATTTGCCGTGTTATTCGCCATACAAACAGACAAGCGCCATATAGTGCTAACTTCTTCAGTGAAGTTGAATTGCCAAAAAAAAGCCGTGTTTATGGGGTTGTTCATTTTACATAACTATTTGTGGCGTTATTCGCCATACAAACAGACAAGCGCCATATAGTGCTAACTTCTTCGGTGAAGTTGAATTACCAAAAAAACAGTGAATCCGTGTTTGTGGGGTTGTTCATTTTAAATAACTATTTGCGGCGTTATTCGCCATAGAAACAAACAAGCGCCATATAGTGCTAACTTTTTCAGTGAAGTTGAATTGCCCAAAAAACTGTCAATCCATGTTTGTGGGGTTGTTCATTTTAAATAACTATTTGCAGCGTTATTCGCCATACAAACAAACAAGCGCCATATAGTACTAACGTCTTCAGTGAAGTTGAATTGCCAAAAAAAAAAAAAAAACGTGTTTGTGGGGTTGTTCATTTTAAATAACTATTTGCGGCGTTATTCGCCAGACAAACAGACAAGCGTCATATAGTGCTAACTTCTTCAGTGAAGTTGAATTGCCAAAAAAACAGTGAATCCGTGTTTGTGGGGTTGTTCATTTTAATTAACCATTTGCGGCGTTATTCGCCATACAAACAGACAAGCGCCTTTTAGTGCTAACTTCTTCAGTAAAGTTGAATTGCCAAAAAAAAAAAAAAAAAATCCGTGTTTGTGGGGTTGTTCATTTTAAAACACTATTTGCAGCGTCATTCGCCATAGAAAAAGAAAATCGTCATATAGTGTGTAGTGCTGTGCAGTAACCCATTGTACTGCAGTTCAGCAACCCATTGTTAACCCACTCTGTGTTTGATAGTATTTCTTAAAGAAATAGTTAAGCCGTTGTGCAAAGCATTGAGCAAAGTTTATTTTTTGGGGGATTCTTAATTTCCTTTTATTTTAAATTTTTTTATCAAACAGTATGTCAGACAGAGAGGTGACAGGCCCTTCACAGGGGAGGGACAGTGGCACAAATGTTTCTGGAATAGGCACAGGTCGCAGCAGAGGAAGGGGACGTGGCATTAGGGGTCACTTGGCGAGGCCAGAGCAATCAGTGTCATCTAGTGGTCGTGTGTTGACCACCAACCCAGCGGTTCTTGAATGGTTGACTCGGTCATCCACTTCCTCCTAGATGACATCTGACACCCCCAGCCAAGAGTCGGCGGGTTCGTCAGACACAACCCTTAGTTGGCATGGGCCTGGAGCAGCTCCAGTGCCCTCACCTGTCCTCAACCTGCCTCAGCCAGAGAAGTACTATATGTATATGTGGGCTCTATACAGTGAGGACGAACTACTTGAGGACAGTCAGCAGCTACTGGGAAGCCAAGAGGTGGGGCAGAAATCCGCTCCTTCCAGTAGGCGATCAAGTACTGATGAGGAGAGTGTAGTGGGAGGTGATGTTGAGAGCGGTCTGGCTTTGTACACAGATACAGTTGAGGAGGACATTAGGGACGTGCAAACTGTAGTTAATGATGATGTAGACGATCGCACTTGGGAGCCGGGTGAAGCAAGGGCTTCATCATCATTATCATCATCATCTGCAGACGAGACTGACAGCTTGCACGTCAGGCAGCGGTGCAGGCAGCAAGTCGGTAGTGTGGCCGTTAGTCAGCGGAGTGGCAGCAGTGCGAGGTCGGGAGCCAAACGGGCACGGGTAGACTGCACTCTTCGCAGGTGCTTTCCGGCCATGAAAAGAGTGGCACAGGGGCTCAGCCAGGCAGCGGAGGTACCACTCAGTCATTGCGGAGTGTTGATGGTAAAATCGCCTACTCGGCGGTGTGGAAGTTTTTTGTTAAGACGCCTGAGGAGGTGAACAGGGCTATATGAGAATCTGTGGTCAGAAAGTGAAGCGTGGCCAGGGTGCTAATGTTGGCACCACGGCCCTCCACCAACATACGCAGCGTCACCACAAAGTGGCCTGGGAGAACCGTGGCTCAGATGTGGCGGTCCAGTCGGCAGCAGCAACACCAGCATCACCCAGTGGCACGCATCCCATTTCAGGCAGTCAAGGCTCCAGCACCTCTGCCGAAGGGAGCTGTCTGTCATTATCTACCACTCCAGATGCTCCTGCTCCTCCTCCACTTATTCCTCGCCACTCATTACGGCAGCAGTCGTTCACCGAGGCGATTGCAAAGAGACAGCAGTACGCGTCCAGCCATCCTACAGCGCAGAAGCTGACCGTGCTCCTATCCAAGTTGCTCGTGCTGCAGTCCCTCCCTTTTCAACTGGTGGACTCTGCACTGTTCAGAGAACTGATAGCTTGTGCCGTGCCGAGGTGGAGAGTCCCAAGCCGTCATTTCTTTGCCAAAAAGTCAGTCCCAGCCCTGCACAAATATGTAGAAGAGAAAGTGGCCCAGTCCTTGAGCCTGTCGGTGTCTGCCAAAGTGCACGGCAGCGCCGACGTGTGGAGTTGCAACTACGGTCAAGGCCAGTACATGTCCTTTACGGCTCACTGGGTCTATGTGCTTCCTGCCCAGCCACACGAGCAACTTAAACAGGTGACGGCACTTTCTCCTCCTCGTTGTCAAACTGCTGATCCTGCGCTAATGTCCGGCTCCTTCTCCACCATCTCAGCCTCCACTGCAGGGCCAAGTCATAGTGCTCCTCCAGCATACCACATGTGAAGGGCACTGCGGTGTCACACAGTACTATGCCGGGTTTGCCTGGGCGAACGAAGTCACATAGGGGAGGAACTGCTCCAAGTCATGAAAGAAAAAATCGATTGCTGGCTTTTTTCGTGACAACTAAAAATCGGAACCATGGTGACAGATAACGGAAAGAACATGGTGTCCGCGCTGCGCCAAGGAGGACTGAGCCATGCGCCCTGCATTGTGCACGTATTTAATCTGGTTGTCAAACGGTTCCTCAAGTGTTATATCCAACTGCAAAACATTCTAAAAATGGCCAGGAAACTTTGCATGCACTTCAGCCATTCCTACAGTGCCAAGCACACCCTCCTTGAGCTGCAGCGGCAGAATGGCATCCCCCAACATAGGCTGATATGTGACGTTTCCACCCGTTGGAATTCTACACTCCATATGTTGGACCGACTGTACGAACAGAGAAAGGCCATAAACAATTTCTTAATGATCCAAGCGGACAGGAGTACTCCCCTGTGTAATTTTGATGTCAGCCAGTGGCAGCTCATGCGTGACACCTGCCGCTTGCTCAGGCCCTTTGAGGAGGCCACGTTATTTGTCAGTCGCCAGGACTACGGTATGAACAATGTCATTCCACTGCTTCATGTCCTGGAACAGATGCTGCAAAATCTTTCTGGTCAGGGGACTGGAGACGTGGAGACTGCATCTCATGGCCACATGAGTCCGGTGGGGGCTGAACTGGAGGAGGAGGAGGACTTTGGAGCACAAGCATTTAGTGTTTTTTCTACCCAGGTGACAGAAGAGGAGGAGCAGGAGCAGCCAGAGGAGGTAGAGGGAGATGAGGAAGATGAGGCAGATGACCCAGAGACACCATGGCAGTATACAGTGGATTAGGAGGCAGGGAGTCCCTCCAAGTCACTTGCACAAATGGCCCGGTCATACCAAACGGATCCGTCCCCACTGACTTGCAGTCAGGTGAGGAGGACGGATCCGGATGGCTGCGGCCATTCAAGCGCAGGGGATCCGAGCAGTACAGTGCTCGTTACGAGCACGTTCGCTCAACTCTAGTAGTGAATGAAAATTCTAAAAATAAAAATATTACTGTGATGCTCCTGCCCAGGTAAGCAGTGTTCTTCATAGAAGACCAGGAAAATTAGAAGGGCAGCACCTTGGTCACAATGTGTAGTAGATTCCCAAATTATGAAATTTGCATCTGTCAGCAGATTTGTACCTATGAAACTGGTGTTCGCCCCTGTTCATGATGTTTTAATATATGCAAATGAGCCTCTAGGAGCAATGGGGGCATTGCTGTTACATCAAGATGCTCAGTTCTCTTTGCAACTGCCGTATCCTCTGTACTCTGACAGGGTATGTCAGTGAAAACATCTTAACACCTGCCTTGCCCGCTACACACATCAGATTGTCTGCTGAGTAAATGAATGGTATTGCTCATCGACAAGCACCCAATGAAAGAGAAACTATGGGATCACATTGCACATGTAACAGGTCAGTCAGTTTGCTAGGTACAAATCTGCTGACAAATGCCCTTCAATTATAGGAAACAAAAATACAAAGCCTTCTCTTCCTGCCCGATTGCTCAATACACAGCGCTTAATGTGAGCTTTGCATACATGGGATCTGCATGAGCTGCTGGGTCATAGCAGACCTAATGTGACCCAGTGGGTCCTAGTATGTCAGTCCTAGTCTCAGGAGAAATCAGAAATAAAAATAAAATGAAAAAAAAAATGTAATGTTAAATGTACCCCAAAGGTCTTGCATGAACTAAAATAAAAAAAGAATATAGACTAAAAAATAAATAATTTGAAACACTAATACATGCCACACTACAGCTTCCAACCATAATCCTTATATCCCATATATCAAAATGACTAAATAAAAAAAGTATTAAAAAAAAAAAATTATATATATATATATATATATATATATATATATATATATATATATACACATACATAACAGAATAGAATAAAAGTGTCAAAAGACTAAAAAAAGGAGAGGGGTAGGAGATCGCAAATGACCGGCCTTGAAGTAGTTAAATTTGATGTTTATATATCAATTTATTGTTAATATAGTTCTGTCAAGTGATGAAATAGGATTTGTCATATAACCATTTTCCACATGGTTATTACTATAGCCTGTAAAGTTTTATCTCAATATTGAATATTATTGCTATAGTATTCCAAAGGGAGGTAGACATAAAATATAAAAACTTTTAATTTAATAAAATAGAACTAGGTCATTATTGCATAATCGCTTTCTCTTTTTTTATGCAGAAGTCTTGCTGTTATTCAGTGTGTGGAATAAGATATATTATTCTGCTTTATTGGTTTTCATAAAGAAAATTGTACAGTCAAATGGATGTATTGGTAAGGCCTTCGTGTTCCATGGGGAATTTACAGCAGGCTAAAATAATAGGTACTACCTCCTAGCCTGGCATCAGTTCTATGAATTTGAATTTTTGCCAAAATGTATTAATAATGTAACCACTTCCAAGGGAATAATTATATTTAAAAGGAATATGTCACTTGCCCACTGAAAACCTCTACCACAGGGTTAAACTGCTTTGTAATAGTTTTCTCAACTGCATTATTTCTTATGAATGTATATTCCATATATAGTTTTTTCTCTTGTATGTTACCTGTTTTTTATAAAATTTCATTATCTTAAGGCTTCATGCACATGGCCATTGCTGGCCATGGCCCGTATTGCGGCCCGCAAACCACAGGTCCGCAAAATGCGGGCACTAGCCGTGTGCTCCCTGCATCACGGATGTGGACCCATTCACTTGCTTCTGTGGTGTTTCTGACCGTGCCTCCGCACAGCAAAAAAATAGAAATTGTTCTTTTTTTTTATAAAGTGTTAACAGATCACAGACCCATTCAAGTTGAATGGGTCTGGATCCGTTGTGGCTGCCACACAGACCGGGCCTGTGCCCCCCCCAATGCACAGAACGGCAGCACAACGGCCGAATGCAAGAGGCCTGAAGGAAGCTTAGTTGCCTGCACTGTGCTGTCCTCAATGATTTTAGTGGTCTGTCACTCATGTGGTGGCATTCAATATTTTTATAACACTGACTTGCTAAAGCCCATATCGCATGCCATTGCTGCGAGAGAGGTGAGCCTGATACTGCCCCACTTCCTCTTCCTCCAGATGATGATTGGCAATTTTCATTCTTATCCATAACAGAAAAAACACCCATCAATCATCATCCAGAAGTGGAGGTAGTTGGGGGCAGTATTAGACTCACCTCTCTGGCAGCATTGGTTTGTTCTGTGAGTTTTGACAAGTCAGACTAAATCTACTAAATGCCATCACAGGAGTGACAGGCCGCTACCCTCAGTGAGGAAAACATACAACAGATGAGAGTTGACAGTTTCCCTTTAAGATCAAAAATGCTATTGCCAAAGGATTAATGCATATAATCAAAGCTAACTGAGGATCATTAGAGAAAGATTTCATGAAACTTTAATAGAAAGCAGGTAACATATAACAAAGAATTTGCATTTGGCAAGGACAATGTCATGATATAAGCAAGGAGATAAATGAAAGCAGTGAAACAGAGAAAAAAATGAAATGCGAGTCTCCTATCAAATAGTAACATAGTTTGTAAGGTTGAAAAAAGACATCTGTCCATCCAGTTCAGCCTGTTATCCTGCAAGTTGATCAAGAGGAAAAAACCCTGTGAGGTAGAAGGCAATTCCCCTTATTTTTCCTGACTTCAATCAGGCAATCAGAATAACTCCCTGGATCAACAACCCCTCTCTAGTAGCCTATGCTATTATTACACTCCAGAAACACATCCAGGCCCCTCTTGAACTCTTTTAGACCTCCTCAGGCAGAGAGTTCCATGGTCTCACTGCTCTTACAGTAAAGAATCCTCTTCTATGTGTAGAAACCTTACTTCCCCTTGTCACAGTCACAGTCCTGGGAATAAATAGATCATATGAGAGATCTCTGTTTTGATCTTTCATATATAATGGTTATTAGATCTTCTCTCGGTCATCTTTTTTCTAAACTGAATAACCCTAACAACCTTAACCCAAATTGAAGCCAAACGAATTGACATTAAGCTGAATTTCAGGAACAATTTGATTTGCTGCAAAGCAGAATTTCCTCACCCTCCGTGATAACTAATTTATTTTTCCTGAAATGGCGTTAAAAAAAACAAAATACTCACCACATCCATTTGCATGCGAAGAGGCCCGTCAAAGCCATCTTGATTGCAGAACGTCACAACGCAGACATGCTGGCAGGGCATGTTGATGTCATCAGTGATAACTAGAGTTGAGTGAACGTGCTTGTAACGAGCACTGTACTGCTCGGATCCCCTTCGCTCGCATGGGCGCAGCCATCCGAATCCATCCTCCTCACCCGACGGATCCGGATGCCTGCGCCCATGCGAGCACAGGGGATCCGAGCAGTACAGTGCTCGTTACGAGCACATTCGCTCAACTCTAGTGATAACGTCACCACACCCAGCCAGCGTGGTGATGTCACTGCGCAAGGTTTCGCACGCTGTCTTCAATCAAGATGGCCATGACGGCCTCTATGCAACCAAATTTTATTAGTTTTTTTTACCCTTATTAACCTCTGAAAGTGTGAAATTGTGGCCTCCGATGCCGTGGTCAGCGTTAAACGTGGCATCTGAGGGGTTCAATTATGGGGGTTGGTGCGATGTCCATTCCCCCTCAGTTCACCCGATACATACACATGAATGCACATCGTGGCAAAGTAATTAATCACAAATTGAACCTTTTTGTAAAATTAGGTGAAGCAGCCAAATCTAAATTTTCATAACTTTGCACATCTCTAATGATAATGTTTCTGGGTCCTATAGTTCACCCATTCCAGTTATTACTTTAGTTGCCCTCCTCTGAACCCTTTCCAGCTCTGCTATGTCTGCCTTGTTCACAGGAGCCCAGAACTGTACACAATACTCCATGCGTAGTCTGACTAGTGATTTGTAAAGTGGCAGGACTATGTTCTCATCACAGTCAGGCATCATTGCCACCCATTATCTTATTACTAGTTTGTACAGTTAAGTTTACTGTTCACTAAAATTCCTAAGTCCTTTTCCATGTCAGTGTTACCCAGTGTTTTACCATTTAGTATGTACTGGAGACTTGCATTATTCCTTCTCATGTGCATAACCTTACATTTGTCAGTGTTAAACCTCATCTGTCATCAAGCCTCCAATCTATCCAGATCCATCTGTAGAAGTATACTGTCCTCTTCTGTGTTAATTACTTTACACAGTTTAATGTCATTAAGTATCATAAATACGGGTCTGTCTATTACATTACATAATTCTCTTAGGATACTGGGGTGAATAGCATCTGAACCCGGTGATTTGTCTATTTTAATCTTTTTAAGATGCCGCTGCACTTCTTCCTGACTCAGACAGGCCACTTTTAATGGTGAGTTTACTTTGAAACTCTGCATTTCATCTGACACTTCATTTTCCTCAGTGAATACAGTGTCGGAAGAAATATTTGATAGCTTCAATTTCTCCTCATTGCTGTCTACTACTCTACCCTCATCACTCAGTAAAGTGTAAACACTTTTAGGTTTAAACTTTTTACCATTTATAGAATTGAAGAACATTTTAGTATACATACAATTAAGATGTTTTTGGATATTTTTTACCCTACACTTTACCTTATGAACTGTTCTGGTCCTTCCTTCCATTCCACCTCCAGTTCCATTGCGGTACTTCGTCCCAGGTCACTA
This sequence comes from Rhinella marina, assembly GCA_900303285.1. NCBI lineage: Eukaryota > Metazoa > Chordata > Amphibia > Anura > Bufonidae > Rhinella > Rhinella marina. The sequence goes on along the minus strand of ONZH01000186.1, from coordinate 13,026 downwards.
TCTTCACCCTCTTCCTCTCCTATAATTACACACACACCCCCGTCCCTAGCTTAAACACTCGTCCAATCTTCTAGCCATCTTTTCCCCAAAACAGCTGCACCTTCCCCATTGAGGTGTAGTCCATCCCTACGATAAATCCTGTAGCTGACAAATTTGTCTTATTTCTCCTGGAACCCAAACCCCAAAACTCCAAAAAAGGAATATTGATATCTACGATTTCAGGTGTAACATACACCAGTTTCCTGGAATAGATTATAAAAAAATGCTTCAGCCCTGAGTCCTCCGCCTCCCTGTCCTTCTCCATTTGCTATTTACAAAAGTAGTGAGCTGAGCACAAAACACCCAAACTGTTGCAAAATTTTGTGCACTTTTTTTAATCCAATTTTCTGTCCCCCATTGTGTTTTACCTACATTGTAATATCATTTACTATTTTTATATGTCTCAATTTATCTTCAAAACCATGTTCCCTTGGTTTGTTTTTTCCCTTTCAAGGAGAGTTTATGATAACAATCATGCAGGATATTTTTCACAACAACATATTGCTTTAATTTCACTGAAACATATTTTCTTTATGACTGCAATGAAAGATTTACACTTTAGTTAGCAAATATAGCTTTTATTATTGCACCGTTTAGTTGGTAAGGTTTTGACAGCAGGAACATTTGATCTAATGGATATATTACAATAAAACAATAAGTAATCATAGTATATGTTATGAATCCCTTCTTTTACAACAAAGTATTTATTCATTTACGTTCATTTGCATTTACATTTAACAGACATGTATGCTTTATATTACTAACGGGATTGAAGGTAAGCACTGAATACACATTTCTATTTTATAAATGTTTTATATGGTGTTTTGTTGGCTCGACTTCATGATTCTTATATGGTTCATACTGGTAGAAATCATTAAGTCAGGTGCTGGTCATAATACTAATATTTTTAATTGGTAATATATTTCCTGTAAAATATTTCTATTAAAAACACCTTTCAGGGACAAGGCAGTAGAGACCATTACAAGGGGTAGAGATTAGTAGACAAGTGTTTATATATATATATATATATATATATATATATATATATATATATATATGTGGCTCACCCTTTACTGTTGGATATTTAAAGGTGCTCCGGCTTTGATGATTCACCGGATCATCAAAATTAAATAGAATGCATAAGGAAAAATAGTCAGGCACTCTAATCCGGAGTATGTGGAAAAAATGAATATACTTTATTTCTACATCAAATAAAATTGTATTGATTAAAATAGAGTAAAATGAAATAAAATAAAATAAAATGTAGCAATCGCTCCAATTTCACACAACCACTGGAATAGTCAACAGGATATCACAGTTCAATGGTTTAAATGTATATAGCCAGACCATGTAAATCCCCAAGGTTCATATATTAGATAAAGCCTATGGTACACAACAGGCTTTCTTCATATTCCACAGTGGTATGTCAAGTGGTTGTCCAAATCATGCAAGATGTTAATTATGCAGGATATTAATTCTCTGTCATACCGTATATTATTTCTATTGTAGTCCTCAGATTGAACCAGTACATAAATCTAATAAATCCTCTGAAAAATACAGTTCTTTCAACAGTGATGTTATACTCACTCCTTTGTATTCATTTCTTTGTGGCGTCCCACCTAGTGAGAAAAGGTTCTTACTTACCCCTAGCAGCGCAGCCTTGGGGATCTGTGTATTTGCTAGTTCCTGGACACTGGTGATTTCTGGTGTTTGTACTAACTGATGTACTTACACCTTTGTGTTTTGCTACCTTTTGCCAGGGAAACCGTTCCGTCCTTGATGTTAGTATCTCTCCATATACATTCTCGGCGTTCCACGTGGGTGAATTGCCGATATCTCTCCCTGTGTATTCTCGGCGTCCCACATGGGTAGGTTGCGGCGTCACACGTGACTTGATTTCGCTGTATATGTTGGTGGGATGTATAATGTCCTGATTTGTAGATCCACATCAATCGGACTATAATTCAATCCAAGAAGAATTTCAGTGAGACTTCTTCCTCACTGGCCACTGTACCTCACTGTACCATAATTTAATATATGAACCTTGGGGATTTATATGGTCTGGCTATATACATTTAAACCATTGAACTGTGATATCCTGTTGACTATTCCAGTGGTTGTGTGAAATTGGAGCGATTGCTACATTTTATTTATTTATTTCATTTTACTCTATTTTAATCAATACAATTTTATTTGATGTAGAAATAAAGTATATTCATTTTTTCCACATACTCCGGTTTAGAGTGCCTGACTATTTTTCCTTATTAGAGATGAGCGAGCACTAAAATGCTCGGGTGCTCGTTATTCGAGTCGAACTTTTCCCGATGCTCGGGTGCTCGTTTCGAGTAACGAACCCCATTGAAGTCAATGGGAGACTAAAGCATTTTTTGCGGGGGACCAAGGCTCTGCCTAGGGAAGGCTGGGTGAAAACCTGGAAACCTCAGAAAATGATGGAAACACAACGGAAATGGACAGGAAACAGCAGGGGCAGCATGCATGGATGCCTCTGAGGCTGCCTAATCCCACCATTACCCCAAATTCTCAGGCAACAGCCTGGTGGTTACCCTCATGGCAATTGTGCTCACCCAGACCAAGAAAGGCGAGGCAAATACCCATCACATGTTAGGGAAGCACCCAACTAGGTGCAACGAAGGTCCATCACCGCCTGCAGGTGACACCACTGCTCATGCTGGCACTGCAGCTGAAATCAAGTTTAGTATCTGTTCTTATCAGTTGCTGTGGCTGCTGGTGGTATAGTGGTGAGCATAGCTACTTCCCAAGCAGTTGATCCGGGTTCGATTCCCGTCTATCGCAGGAGGCAATTAAAAATCAGTACAATATCTAATATGTCCCCCTATCCGGGTAAATTGTTTGGAGAGAGGGCCTGTAGGTGGGGGGAAAGAGGTTTCGCTGGAAGAGCCAGAGGAGTGCCCCCTGGGCTAGCGTGTGTGGTGGTGATAACAGCCGGATGTATTTAGAATGACGACGCAGGACCCCAACTTAAAAATTTAGCATCAACCGGTACAGTCGTAAATTATGAGATTGATCAAGTGTGGTATGTATACTACTCAGTTTAAAACTGTATATGGCAGCTATCCGGAAAAATGGTTTGGAGAGAGAGAAAAAGATAGGACAAAGACGTAAATTGTTTGGAGAGAGGGCCTGTAGGTGGAGGGGCAGGCTGGGGGGAAGGAGGATGAGCTGGAAGAGCCAGAGGAGTGCCCCCTGGGCTAGCGTGTGTGGTGGTGACAACAGCCGGATGGAGTTAGAATGACGACACAGGACCCCAACTTAAAAATTTAGCCTCAACCGGTACAGTCGTAAATTATGAGATTGACCAAGTGTAGCATGACTTTTTAGATGGAGATTGCATGTGGTCACGTACTCCCTGGAACCCCAAAGTCACCCCTTCTCTGATGTGCTAGCCCAGAACATTCTCTGCCCTAATTCGCAAGACCTTTTGCTGTTTCCGTGTGCTGACAGTGTGGATTGACCAGTGTTGTCTGAGGAGGTGGTGGACAATGGCGAGACACAGGTGTCGGGGGGTGAGGTAGTTGTATGGGAAGCAAGTTACAGTGGGGACTCCTGGGGGGGACTTTCTCATGATGGGACAGATTCAACTTGGGTGGATCAGGCACAAGAACATATGAATTTTTTGGGGGTTTATTTAACTTTTATTTAGCAAAAATAACCACAGAGAGATTTATTCGTTATCTTCTCTGCGCAGTCTGGCGTTGGGGTTCGTCACTTTGATGGCGAGCTGTGCCGCTCTCTCCACAATGGTCTGTAGGTTCTTAGATGGAGACTTTGTTGCTCATCCACAGAATCTCGACCTCCTTGACATTGTGGACCAGGAATTTGCGGGTGGACCAGGAATTTGCGGAACCCTGTGGGCAGCATGTGTTTGGTCTTCTACTTGCTACCGTATCCAATGTTGGGCAATATAGATTCGCAAGTAATATTTTTCACACCTATCCCAAAAATAAAAATGTATGCAGTTTGCGCAAATGAAAACTGAGAACTAGAATTGGAGAGAGGGCCTGTAGGTGGACCTCCGGAAAAATTGTTTGGAGAGAGGGCCTGTAGGTGGAACTCCGGAAAAATTGTTTGGAGAGAGGGCCTGTAGGTGGAACTCCGGAAAAATTGTTTGGACAGAGGGCCTGTAGGTGGAACTCCGGAAAAATTGTTTGGACAGAGGGCCTGTAGGTGGAACTCCGGAAAAATTGTTTGGACAGAGGGCCTGTAGGTGGAACTCCGGAAAAATTGTTTGGACAGAGGGCCTGTAGGTGGAACTCCGGAAAAATTGTTTGAAGAGAGGGCCTGTAGGTGGACCTCCGGAAAAATTTTTTGGAGAGAGGGCCTGTAGGTGGACCTCTGGAAAAACTGTTTGAATAGAGGGCCTGTAGGGGGCCGTCCTGAAAAATTGTTTGAAGAGAGGGCCTGTAGGTGGACCTCTGGAAAAATTGTTTGAATAGAGGGCCTGTAGGGGGCCCTCCTGAAAAATTGTGCTAAAAGAGTGCCAGTTGGACCTCTAAAAAATGGCGTTTTTTGGTTCAGCGTTAGGCAAAGACGATATGGAGGAGTAGTAGTAGGAGGAGTAGAGAAGAGGAATCGGATACATAAGTTATTTAAATCTTTAGCTGCTTTCCCCCGGAGGAGATTTGAATTCCGGTGAAATCCAGGCTTTGTTCTTTTTAATAAGCGTCAGCCTGTCAGCGCTGTCAGTTGACTGGCGTGTACGCTTATCGGTGATGACGCCACCAGCTGCACTGAATACCCGCTCTGACAGCACGCTAGCGGCAGGGCAGGCCAGCACCGCCAGTTCAGGCCACGTGTCCAGCTTTGAAACCCAGTAGTTGTATGGAGCAGAGTGATCGCTACGGACGTTGGTATGGTCAGCTAGGTACTCCCTCACCATCTTTCTGTACAGCTCCCCCCTACTCTGCCTAGACTGGGGACAGGTGACAGTGTCTTGCTGGGGTGACATAAAACTGGCAAAGGCCTTGGAGAGCGTTCCCCTGCCAGTGCTGGACAAGCTGCCTGCTCGCCTCCTCTCCCCCGCTACTTGGCCCACAGAACCATGCCCTCTGCCACTAGCGGAGTCAGATGGGAAGAATTGTTTCAGCTTGTACACCAGGGCCTGTTGATATCTATTCACTCTCATACTCCTTTCCTCTGCAGGGATGAGAGTGGAAAGGTTCTGCTTGTACCGAGGGTCCAGGAGAGTGAACACCCAGTAATCAGTGTGTGAAAAAATTCTTCTAACGCGAGGGTCACGGGATAGGCAGCCTAACATGAAGTCTGCCATGTGCGCCAGAGTCCCAACACGCAAGAATTCCCTCTCCTCACTGGCCTGACACTCCATTTCTTCCTCCTCCTCCAAGTCCTCCTCTTCAGCCCATACACGCTCAAGAGTTAAGGACTGAGCACTGGTACCCTCTACTGTCTCGCCGACATTCTCCTCCTCTTCCTCCTCATCCTCATCCCCCTCCTCCGATACGCGCTGAGAAACAGACCGGAGGGTGCTCTGGCTATCAAGCGACGTATCTTCCTCCACCGTCTCTTGTGACAAGTGCAAAGCATCCGACTTGATGCTGAGCAGTGAGTTTTTCAACAGGCAAAGCAGCGGGATGGTGAGGCTGATAATGGCGGCATCGCTGCTGACCATCTGTGTTGACTCCTCAAAGTTGCTCAACACCTGGCAGATATCAGACATCCACGTCCACTCCTCATTGTAGACTTGAGGAATCTGAGAGACCTGACTACCAGTTCTGGTGGAGGATGACATCTGGCAGTCTACAATCGCTCTGCGCTGCTGGTAAACTCTGGATAACATGTTTAATGTGGAATTCCATCTTGTGGGCATGTCGCACAACAGTCGGTGAGCGGGCAGTTGTAGGCGGCGCTGCGCTACCCTGAGAGTGGCAGCATCTGTGGTCGACTTGCGGAAATGCGCACAGATGCGGCGCACCTTGGTGAGCAAATCAGACAGATTGGGGTATGTCTTGAGGAACCGCTGAACTATTAGATTGAACACGTGGGCCAGGCATGGCACATGTGTCAGTCTGCCGAGTTGCAGAGCCGCCACCAGGTTATGCCCGTTGTCACACACAACCATGCCTGGCTTGAGGTTCAGCGGTGCCAGCCACACATCGGTCTGCGCCGTGATGCCCTGTAACAGCTCTTGGGCGGTGTGCCTTTTGTCACCTAAGCTCAGCAGTTTGAGCACCGCCTGCTGGCGCTTACCCACGGCACTGCTGCTGCGCCTAGAGGTACCGACTGAAGACGCCATGCCCACGGATGGTAATTCGGTGGAGGAGGAGGAGGGGTCGGAGGAGGCATAGTACGTCTGAGAGACCGTGACCGAGGTAGGCCCCGCAATCCTCGGTGTGGGCAGTACATGAGCGGCCCCAGGGTCATTCTCGGTCCCAGCCTCCACCAAGTTAACCCAATGTGCCGTCAGTGAGATATAGTGTCCCTGCCCGGCAGCACTTGTCCACGTGTCCGTGGTTAGGTGGACCTTCTCAGAAACAGTGTTGGTCAGGGCACGGATGATGTTCTGTGACACGTGCTGGTGTAGGGCTGGGACGGCACATCGGGAAAAATAGTGGCGGCTGGGGACCGAATACCAAGGGGCAGCCACCGCCATGAGATTTCGAAAGGCCTCGGTCTCTACCAGCCTATAGGGCAGCACCTCCAGGCTAAGCAATTTGGAGATGTGGACATTGAGGGCTTGGGCATGTGGGTGGGTGGAACTGTATTTCCTCTTGCGCTCCAGCGTCTGCTGTAAAGACAGCTGAACGCTGCGCTGGGACACGTTGGTGGACACTGTGGAGGATCGTGGAGGCGAAGGTGTGGTTTTCCGGCGGGAGGCGCTCGTGCCGGGGTCCTGGGCAGGGGGTTGACTAGCAGAGGCAGCGAGTGACGCAGGGGAAGGAGCAGTGGTGTGACCCACAGGAGGTGGTGAACGGCCTTGGTTCCATTGAGTGGGGTGTTTAGCACTCATATGCCTGCGCATGCTGGTGGTGGTTAGGCTAGTAGTGGTGGCACCCCTGCTGATCCTGGTGTGGCACAGGTTGCACACCACAGTCCGTCGGTCATCCTCACTTTCTTTAAAGAACCTCCAGACTTGCGAACATCTAGGCCTCGCCACGGGAGCTTCACTACGTGAAACAGTTGCTGCTGATGCACCAGCTCTGGCCCTGCTTCTCCCTCTGGCCACACCACTGCCTCTTACAACCTGTTCTGGTGCAGCACTCGCCTCCGCCTCAGAAGCACTGTCTGCACTCGGCATATCAACCCAGCTTGGGTCAGTCACCTCGTCATCCTCCGATTCCTCAGTCTGCTCCCCCCTCGGAATTCCTCCCCTAACAACAACTTCACCACTGTCTGACAACCGTGTCTCCTCATCGTCTGACACCTCTTTACAAACTTCTTCCACTAACTCAACATTGTCATCATCATCATCACCCACAGACTGCGACAGTTGGAAAACTTGGGCATCGGGAACGAGGTCAGCAGCAACCTGAGAAGTAGTTTGTGACTCTGGGAAGGGTCCAGAAAACAGTTCCTGAGAGTATGCCGGATCGCATTCCAAATTTTCCTGGGAGGGGGCAGACTGAGGGGAAGGAGGATGAGGTTGAGGAGCCATAGGAGTGCTCCCTTGGGTAACGTGGGTGGACTGCGTGGAAGACTGACTGGTGGACAAATTACTTGAAGCATTGTCCACAATCCACGAGATCAGCTGTTCGCACTGTTGTGGTTTCAACAGTCCTCTACTACGTGTCCCTGTAAGTTGAGACATGAAGCTAGGGAGTGTAGCTCTGCGGCGTTCCACAACTCCCTCATCAGCAGGTACTGTCTCACCCTGCCCAGGACCACGGCCTCTGCCCCCTGCAGTAATTGAATGCCCACGCCCACGTCCTCGACCCTTAGCCCTGGGGTTCAACATTTTGGTATATAAGTGTATGATATAAAAAAAAAGTTAAACGGGCCTGGTGTACTGAAACCCACAAACTTGTTCAGTCTGCTAGAATTAAGTGACGTACAGAAAGTGTCACCTGGACAGATTATACTGATTGGAGCGAGTGTGCTGAACTGTGACACACAGGTTACACCAGCTGAGTAAAATGGATTTGTATCACTGAGCTAAAAACAACAAAAAAACTAATTTTTTTTTATATTTTGTTTTTTATATTTTTTTTAAATTTTGTTTTTTTGGGAACGTGACGTGCAGGAACTATCGTAGAACTGACTGACACCCTGTTAACGGTGGCTATTTAGACTGAGACCCAGACAAATGTCGCACAGAGAATTTTCTGGATCAAGCTGTAGATGATATTGGTAGCAAATGACTTGGTTGTATTCTGTGACGTACAGAAAGTGTCACCTGGACAGTATATACGGATCAGAGCGAGTGTGCTGAACTGTGACACACAGAAAGGTTACACGCAGCTGAGTAAAATGGATTTGTATCACTGAGCTAAAACAACTGAAAAACTAATTTTTTTTTAAATTTTGTTTTTTATATTTTATTTTAAATTTTGTTTTTTTGGGAACGTGACGTGCAGGAACTATCGTAGAACTGACTGACACCCTGTTAACGGTGTCTATTTAGACTGCGACCCAGACAAATGTCGCACAGAGAGTTTTCTGGATCAAGCTGTAGATGATATTGGTAGCAAATGACTTGGTTGTATTCTGTGACGTACAGAAAGTGTCACCTGGACAGTATATATGGATCGGAGTGAGTGTGCTGAACTGTGACACACAGAAAGGTTACACGCAGCTGTGTGAAATGGATTTGTATCACTCAGCTAAAACAACAAAAAACTAATTTTTTTTCTATCTTTTGTTTTAATATTTTTTTTTTAGTTTTGTTTTTTGGGAACATGACGTGCAGGAACTATCGGAGACCTAACTCACACCCTGTTAACGGTGGCTATTTAGACTGCGACCCAGACAAATGTCGCACAGAGATTTTTAGGATCAAGCTTTACACGTGACAGGTAGCAAATGACTTGGTTGTATTCGGTGACGTACAGAAAGTGTCACCTGGACAGAAAATACGGATTGGAAAAAGTGTGCTGAACTGTGACACACAGAAAGGTTACACGCAGCTGTGTGAAATGGATTTGTATCACTCAGCTAAAACAACAAAAAAACTAATTTTTTTCCATCTTTTGCTTCTCTCCCCCTCAGCCACAGGGTGCCATATCTGCAGGCTCTAGTGACTGACTGGGGGTGAGAGAAGCCTCAGTTAGTTGCTGCAGCTCACGCTCAGACAGCACAACGCTGCTGTCTGAGTGTGAGCTACTGAAAGGGTGGACATCCCTGCGTCCATCCAGGCACTGCAACAGAGGACAGGGAGCCAGAAAACTGGACTGTCCAGCCCAAAACTGGATGTCTGGCCACCCTAACAGAAGCCTGCCCCTAGGGTTGCCAGAGGTCAGGTTTTAGGCTGGACAGTCTGGCTTTCAGACTCCCTGTCCTCCGTCCAGCGTAGGGCCTGAATTGACACAGGGATGTCCTTTTGAACAGCTCACTTTTAGACAGCAGCACTATGCAGTCTGAGCATGAGCTGTTCTTTATGCGCGACCAAACGACTGGACCGATCTTCACCAAATTTGGCACACAGGTACATCAGGTGTCCAGGAAGGTTTTAGACTGGGTCTCAGCTCTCTAGGACTCACAGTTCCTGAGATATTCCCAAAAAATGACCTGCATTAGCCAATATTAGCCTGGAAGTCTTTATTTTCAAATCCCAACTGCCATACACACGGTCACATGTCTGAGGAATCTGTGTAATCTGTGGAAGACACTGTAATGGGGGATCTGTGGATGACACTGTTATGAGGGATCTGTGGATGACACTGTTATAGGGGATCTGTGGATGACACTGTTATGGGTGATCTGAGGATGACACTGTTATGGGGGATCTGTGGATGACACACTGTAATGGGGGATCTGTGGATAATACTGATGGGGATCTGTGGATATACTGTAATGGGGGATCTGGGATCTGTGGATGACACTTTGTGGATGGTGGAGGATCTGTGGACACACTGTTATGGGGATCTGTGTAAATGGATGACACTGTTATGGAGGATCTTGGGAGGATCTGTGGATGGGACACTGTTATGGAGGATCTGTGGATGCCACTGTGGATGACTGTTATGGGGATCTGTGGATGACACGGGATCTGTGGATGACACTGTTATGGGGGATCTGTGGATGACACTGTTATGGGGATCTGTGGATGACACTGTTATGTGGGGATCTGTGGATGACACTGTTATGGGGGATCTGTGGATGACACTGTTATGGGGGATCTGTGGATGACACTGTTATGGGGGGATCTGTGGATGACACTGTTATGGGGATCTGTGGATGACACTGTTATGGGGGATCTGTGGATGACACTGTTATGGGGATCTGTGGATGACACTGTTATGGGGATCGTGGATGACACTGTTATGGGGGATCTGTGGATGACACTGTTATGGGGGATCTGTGAATGACACTGTTATGGGGATCTGTGGATTTGGGTATGACACTGTTATGTATAATCTGGGGATGACACTGTTATGGGGGATCTGTGCATGACACACTGTAAAGGGGGATCTGTGGATGACACTGTAATGGGGGGATCTGTGGATTACACTGTTTATGGAGGATCTGTGGATGACACACTGTAATGGTGGATGACACTGTTATGGAAGATCTGTGATGACACTGTAATGGAGGATTTGTGGATGACACACTGTTATGGAGGTTCTGTGGATCACACTGTTTATGGGGATCTGTGGATGGCACACGGTTAAGGGGGATCTGTGGATGACACACTGTAATGGGGGATCTGTGGATGACACTGTTATGGAGGATCTGTGGATGACACTGTAATGGGGGATCTGTGGATTACACTGTTATGGGGGATCTGTGGATGACACACTGTAATGGTGGATGACACTGTTATGGAAGATCTGTGGATGACACACTGTTCTAATGTAGAATCTGTGGATGACATACTATTATGGGGGTTCTGTGGATGACACTTATGGAGGATCTGTTGATCACACTGTTATGGGGATCTGTGGATAACACTGTAATGGGGGATCTGTGGATGACACTGTTTATGGAGGATCTGTGGATGACACACTGTAATGGTGGATGACACTGTAATGGAGGATCTGTAGATGCCACTGTAATGGAGGATCTGTGGATGACACTGTAATGGGGAATCTGTGGAAGACACTGTAATGGGGATCTGTGGAAGACACTGTAATGGGGGATCTGTGGATGATGCTGTTATGGGGGATCTGTGGATGATGCTGTTATGGGGGATCTGTGGATGACACTGTAATGGGGGATCTGTGGATGACACTGTTATGGAGGATCTGTGGATGACACACTGTAATGGGGGATCTGTGTGGATGACACTGTTATGGAGGATCTGTGGATGACATACTGTTATGGGGATCTGTGGATGACACTGTAATGGAGGATCTGTGGATGACACACTGTTATGGGGGTTCTGTGGATGACACTGTTATGGAGGATCTGTGGATCACACTATTATCGGAGGATCTGTGGATGGCATTCTGTTATGGGGGATCTGTGGATAACACTGGTGGTACATTGTTATGGGGATCTGTGGATGCCACTGTAATGGATCTGTGGATCTGTTATGGGGTCTGTGGATGGACACTGTTATGGGGATTGACACTTTATGGGGGATTGTGGATGACACTGTTATGGGGGATCTGTGGATGACACTGTTATGGGGGGGGATGACACTGTTTGGGGGATCTGTTGGATGACACTGTTATGGGGGATCTGTGGATGACACTGTTATGTTATGGGGGATCTGTGGATGACACTGTTATGGGGGATCTGTGGATGACACTGTTATGGGGGATCTGTGGATGACACTGTTATGTTGATGCCGGGGATCATGTGGATGACACTGTTATGGGGGATCTGTGGATGACACTGTTATGGGGGATCTGTGGATGACACTGTTATGGGGGATCTGTGGATGACACTGTTATGGGGGGATCTGTGGATGACACTGTTATGGGGGATCTGTGGATGACACTGTTATGGGGGATCTGTGGATGACACTGTTATGGGGGATCTGTGGATGACACTGTTATGGGGGATCTGTGGATGACACTGTTATGGGGGGATCTGTGGATGACACTGTTATGGGGGATCTGTGGATGACACTGTTATGGGGGATCTGTGGATGACACTGTTATGGGGGATCTGTGGATGACACTGTTATGGGGGATCTGTGGATGACACTGTTATGGGGATCTGTGGATGACACTGTTATGGGGGATCTGTGGATGACACTGTTATGGGGGATCTGTGGATGACACTGTTATGGGGGATCTGTGGATGACACTGTTATGGGGGATCTGTGGATGACACTGTTATGGGGGATCTGTGGATGACACTGTTATGGGGGATCTGTGGATGACACTGTTATGGGGGATCTGTGGATGACACTGTTATGGGGGATCTGTGGATGACACTGTTATGGGGGATCTGTGGATGACAACTGTTATGGGGGGATCTGTGGATGACACTGTTATGGGGGATCTGTGGATGACACTGTATGGGGGATCTGTGGATGACACTGTTATGGGGGATCTGTGGATGACACTGTTATGGGGGATCTGTGGATGACACTGTTATGGGGGATCTGTGGATGACACTGTTTATGGGGGATCTGTGGATGACACTGTTATGGGGGATCTGTGCATGACACTGTTATGGGAGATCTGTGCATGACACTGTTATGGAGGATCTGTGCATGACACTGTTATGGGGGATCTGTGCATGACACTGTTATGGGGGATCTGTGCATGACACTGTTATGGGGATCTGTGCATGACACACTGTAATGGGGGATCTGTGCATGACACACTGTAATGGGGGATCTGTGGATGACAACTGTAATGGGGGATCTGTGGATGACAC
>ONZH01000185.1:0-106070 GCA_900303285.1 Rhinella marina | reverse complement strand
TTGAACGTGCATGGTTGTTGGTGCCAGAAGGGCTGGTCTGAGTATTTCAGAAACTGCTGATCTACTGGGATTTTCACGCACAACCATCTCTAGGGTTTACAGAGAATGGTCCGAAAAAGAAAAAACATCCAGTGAGCGGCAGTTCTGTGGGCGGAAATGCCTTGTTGATGCCAAGAGGTCAGAGGGAGAATGGGCAGACTGGTTCGAGCTGATAGAAAGGCAACAGTGACTCAAATTGCCACCCGTTACAACCAAGGTAGGCAGAAGAGCATCTCTGAACGCACAGTACGTCGAACTTTGAGGCAGATGGGCTACAGCAGCAGAAGACCACACCGGGTGCCACTCCTTTCAGCTAAGAACAGGAAACTGAGGCTACAATTTGCACAAGCTCATCGAAATTGGACAGTAGAAGATTGGAAAAACGTTGCCTGGTCTGATGAGTCTCGATTTCTGCTGCGACCATTCGGATGGTAGGGTCAGAATTTGGCGTCAACAACATGAAAGCATGGATCCATCCTGCCTTGTATCAACGGTTCAAGCTGGTGGTGGTGGTGTCATGGTGTGGGAATATTTTCTTGGCACTCTTTGGGCCCCTTGGGGTACCAATTGAGCATCGTTGCAACGCCACAGCCTACCTGAGTATTGTTGCTGACCATGTCCATCCCTTTATGACCACAATGTACCCAACATCTGATGGCTACTTTCAGCAGGATAATGCGCCATGTCATAAAGCTGGAATCATCTCAGACTGGTTTTCTTGAACATGACAATGAGTTCACTGTACTCAAATGGCCTCCACAGTCACCAGATCTCAATCCAATAGAGCATCTTTGGGATGTGGTGGAACGGGAGATTCGCATCATGGATGTGCAGCCGACAAATCTGCGGCAACTGTGTGATGCCATCATGTCAATATGGACCAAAATCTCTGAGGAATGCTTCCAGCACCTTGTTTGAATCTATGCCACGAAGAATTGAGGCAGTTCTGAAGGCAAAAGGGGGTCCAACCCGTTACTAGCATGGTGTACCTAATAAAGTGGCCGGTGAGTGTATATATATATATATATATATATTTTTTTTTTTTTTTTTTAACGTGACGTGCCGAAACTATCAGAGAGCAAACTCAGCCCCTGCTGACTGTGGCTATTTTGACTGCAACCCAGACAAATGTCGCACAGAGATTTTTGTAATGTAGCTGTATAAGTGAGAGCAAAAGACCTTTTTTACTGACTTGACATACAGAATGGGTCACCTGGACAGAAAATACAGATTGTGCTTTGTATATAGGTGGATAAGTTAGAGCTAAATTACGTATGTTATTACGTACCGTGCAGTATGGAGCAATTACACGGAAACTATTAGATTAGGCAGACTTGGTCTGCTTAATTGCAACCCAGACAAATGTCGCACAGAGATTTTTGTAATGTAGCTGTATAAATGAGAGCAAAAGACCTTTTTTACTGACGTGACGTACAGAATGGGTCACCTGGACAGAAAATACGGATTGTGGTGACTGAAAAGCTGAACTGTGACACACAGAATGGTTCCACACAGCTGTATGAAATGGATTTGTATCACTGAGATAAAACAACAAAAAAACTTTTTTTTTATTTTTTTTAACGTGACGTGCAGAAACTATCAGAGAGCAAACTCAGCCCCTGCTGACTGTGGCTATTTTGACTGCAACCCAGACAAATGTCGCACAGAGATTTTTGTAATGTAGCTGTATCAGTGAAAGCAAAAGACCGTATTTGATTACGTGACGTACAGTATGGGTCACCTGGACAGAAAATATGGATTGTGGTGAGTGGACAGCTGAACTGTGACACACAGAATGGTTCCACACTACTGTATGAAATGGATTTGTATCACTGAGATAAAACAATAAAAAAAGGGTTATATATGGCGATAGCTGCACTACTAGTGCCAGCCAGCCCAGCCAGGAGACAAAAAAAAAATGTCTTGTAGCCCTTAGAAGGGCTGTTGGGTTCTTTTAAGATCACTCCTGCCTAACAGAGAACTAAATGCAGGCCCTAACACTCTCCCTGAAACGCAGCAGCTCTATCCCTAACGACATCCAGACAGCATCTGAGCCGAGCACCACGGCCAGTCACTAGTATATTCCAGGGTCACCTGATCAGGCCAGCCAACCCCTGCTATCGACATGTAAGGGCCCCACGTGATGCTGGGTGTACCGCAGAGTCTCCTGGCTTGTGATTGGCTGAGTTTATAGGCGCCAAAAATGCAAAATGCGGAAGTTGCCATTTCCTCGAGCATGGTGAGATACTCGTCCGAGCAGCAAGCACTTACGAGTACCGTAATACTTGAACGAGCACCAAGCTCGGACGAGCATGCTCGCTCATCTCTAACTTCAATAGTTTTCTTTTACTCAATAGCACAAAAATTATCTGAATATAGAAAAGTCTAAAATCCAAATTCCATCAAATAATGAAATAATATATAAGGTGGGGTCTAACATACAGAGAGGAACCAGACAAACACTTTCTGGAACAATATCGTAAATGTTATAATGCAAATCTATAGGGACATTTAATCCTTTCTACCCTGGGCCAGTTTTCACCTTCCTGCCCAGGCCATATTTTGCAAATCTGACAATTAAGTTTCAATTTATGTGGTAATAACTTTGGAACACTTTTACTTATCCAGACCATTCTGAGATTGTTTTCTCGTTACACGTTGTATTTCATGAAAGTGGTAAATTTGAGTCAATATATTTTTCCTTTATTTATAAAAAAAAAATCCCAAGTTTACCAAAAATTCACAATTTTCTAAATTTGAATTTCTCTACTTTTAAGGCTACTTTCACACTTGCGTTTGCAGGATCCGTTTGTGAGATCCGTCACAGGCTCTCATAAACGGTCCTGAACTGATCAGTTTTGTCCTAATGCATTCTGAATGGAAAAGGATCCGTTCAGAATGCATCAGTTTTGCTTCAGTTCAGTCTCCATTCCGTTTTGGAGGCGGACACTAAAACACTGCTTGCTGCGTTTTGGTGTCCGCATGAAGAAACTGATGCAAACTCACAATGTAAGTCAATGGGGACGGATCCGTTTTGTCTGACACAATAGAAAACGGATCCGTCCTCCATTGACTTTCAATGGAGTTCAAGACGGATCCGTCTTTGCTATGTAAAAGATAATACAAATGGGTTTGTTCAGAATGGATGCAGATGGTTGTATTATCATGACGGATCCGTTTGTGAGAGCCTGGACGGATCTCACAAACGGATCCTGCAAACGCAAGTGTGAAAGTAGCCTAAGACAAATAGTAATGCCTCATAAAATAGTTATCAGTCATCATTCCCCATATGTCTATTTATGTTGGCATCATTTTGTAAATGTCATTTTATTTTTCAGGACATTAGAAGGCTTAGAAGTTTAAAAGCCATTTTTCAAATTTTCAACAAAATTTCCAAAACCATTTTTTTAAGCACCAATTCAGATATAAAGTGATTTTGAGGGGCTTACATAATAGAAACCACCCATAAATGACCTCCTTTTAGAAACTACACCCCTCAAATTATTCAAAACTGATGTTACAAACTTTGTTAACCCTTTAGGTGTTCCACAAGAATTAAAGGAAAATGCAGGCGAAATTTCAAAATTTCATTTTTTATGCAGATATTTCATGTTAATCATTTTTTTTCTTGCAACACAGTAAGGGTTAACAGCAAGCTAAACCTCAATATACATTACTCTGATTCTGCCATTTACAGAAATACCCCATATGTGGTGGTAAACGTCTCTATGGGCATGTGGCAGTGGTCAGAAGGAAAAGAGCGCCATATATTTTTGGAGGCAGAGTTTGCTAGAATGGTTTTTAGGAGCCATTTTGTATTTGAGAGACCCTGGCGTACCCCTACAGTGTAAACCCTCAAAAAGTAACCCCATTTTGGAAACTACACCCTTCAAAAAATATATTAAGGGGTGTACTGAGCACTTTGAGCCCCTAAGCGTTTTACGGAATTTGGAAACACTTGGCTGTAAAAATTCCAATAAAATGTTGCTCTAGCCCCAAATTTTTCATTTTTGTAAGGGGTAACAGGAGAAAAGCACCCCATAATTTGTTACCCATTTTCTCCTGAATATGGCAACACCCCATATGTAGTGGTAAACTGCTGTGGGGACACATGGCAGGATTCAGAACAGAAGGAGCGCCATATGGATTTTGCAGCGCAGATTTTGATGGATTGGTTTGCAGTCACTTGGTGTTACACTTTTTGTGAGGCAAGGTGACAAAAAATGGCTCTTTTGGAATAGTTTTTTTGTGATATTTTTTTAGTGCAGGTTGTTACGGACGTGGCAATAACCAATGTGGCTATTATTTTTGTTAAGTTTTACACATTAAATGCATTTTTGAACAGAATAAAATCTTGTTTTTGGGCTCCCATTTTCTGAGAGCCATAGTTTTTTTTATTGTTCTGGCGACTGTCTTAGGTAGGGTCTCATTTGCGGGATGAGATGACGGTTTGATTGGTACCATTTTGGGGTACATACGCCTTTTTGATCGCTTGGTATTACACTTTTTGTGAGTGTCATTGGCACAGTTTTTTTTTTTTTTTTTTTTTTTACTGCCTTTACTTGGAGGGGTGGATCATGTGATATTTTTATAGAGCCAGTTGATACGGATGCAGTGATACCTAATATGTCTATTTTTTACAATTTTGGGAAAAGGATGCTTTTTTTTTTGTTTTACTTGAAACTTTAAATTTTTTTTTTTGTAAACTTTACTTCAGCTTTTCGGGGTCTGATCCCCTGTACAATCATTACAAGGGCGCTGTAGTACTGGTCGGGAAGTCACTTCCCGCAGCGCTGTACTATTATGGCGCTGGTCGGGAAAGGGTTAAAGGGGTAGCCCCACAAAACATATTCTACAGCTTTCAAACCAGCACCTGGATCTGAATACTTTTGTAATTGCATGCAATTACAAATTTAGCATAGCCACTCAGTTATTCAATAAAATGTATCTATATAACGCCACCTGCTGTTCATTTTTTTTTCTAATTTCTTTGTCCTGCTCACTGAGATGGCCGCACATGCTCAGTTTCATCCTTCAACTGTCTTCTGAGTTGTGATAGGAAGAGTATGGAAACGCCACATTTGCTGCAGCAGAAAAGACAATCCCCTTGATCTACCAGCTTAATATAAATCTAGCAGAGCAATGAATGGGGAGATGTCTGGATCCATGTGAGGTACAGGGCTGGTTCTAGGTTTGTTGGAAATAGATTTTCATGTACTATATGATGTTTGATTTTCATTGTTTACATTAGTCATGGTGGTAAGTGAATTGCAACATTTTGACATACTATTACGTCATGGTGATCACTGCAGGGGCCCGGTAGTCCCTGTATCGGCTTTTACATTAAGCACTGACCGCGGCATAGAAAGTATTTGCGGTGAGTGAGGGAGTCCGTCAGGTCTGCGCTGCTGTGGCGGGGACCAGATGGGTGAGAAGGCAGCCGACAATCGCCCAAAAAATTAAAAAAACTATAGCTCTCAGAATATGGAGACACTAAAACGTTATTTTTTTGTTTCAAAAATGCTATTATTGTGTTATTGTGTGAAATAAATAAAAAATTAGACATATTAGGTATCGCCACGTCCCTAACATCCAGCTCTATAAACATATCACAAGACCTAACTCCTCAGTTGAACACCATAAATAAAATAAAAACAGTGGCAAAAAAGCCATTTGTCACCTTACATCACAAAAATTGCAACACCAAGCGATCAAAAAGGCGAATGCCCCTCAAAATAGTAAAAATTAAACCATCACCTCATCCCACAAAAAATGAGATCCTACCTAAGACAATCGCCCAAAAAAATAAAAATAAAACTATGACTCTCAGACTATGGAGACACTAAAATATATATTTTTTTCAAAAATGCTATTATTGTGTTAAAGTGACATAAATAAATAACTAAATAAAAAGTAGACATATAAGGTATCACTGTGTCCATAACAACCAGCTCTATAAAATATCACATGACCTAACCCCTCAAGTGTACACCGTAATTTTTTTAAAATAAAAACTCAAAAAAGCCATTTTTTCGTCCCCTAACATCACAAAAAGCGCAAAAAGACATATACCCTACAAAATAGTACAAATCAAACCGTCATCTCATCCTTCAAAAAATGAGACCCTACCTAAGACAATTGGCCAAACAATAAAAAAGCTATGGCTCTCAGACTATGGAGACACTAAAACATCATTTTTTTTGTTTCAAAAATGCTATTATTGTGTAAAACTTAAATAAATAAGAAAAAGTATACATATTAGGTATTGCCATGTCCGTAATGACCTTCTCTATAAAAATATTATATGATCTAACCCCTCAGCTGTAAAAATAAATTAATAAAAACTGTGCCAAAACAACCAATTTTTTGGTCACTTTGCCCCATAAAGTGTAATAATGAATGATCAAAAAATCACATGTACCCAAAAATGGTACCAATAAAACGTTAACTCTTCCTGCAAAAAGGAGCCCCTGCACAAGACTATCGGCAGAAAAATTAAAAAAATGGCATTCAGAAAATGGAGACACAAAAACATATATTTTTTTCAAAAATGCTTTATTATGTAAAACAGAAACAAACAAAGTAGACATATTTGATATCATCGTGTCCATAACAACCTGCTCTATGAAAATAGTACATGATCTAACCTGTCAGATGACATTGTAAACAAAATAAAAAAATAAAAACGGTGCCAAAACAGCCATTTTTTGGTTACCTTGCCTCACAAAAAACGTAATATAGAGCAATTAAAAATCATATGTACCCCAAAATAGTACCAATAAAACTGTCACCTTATCCAGTAGTTTGCAAAATGGGGTCACTTTTTGGGAGTTTCTACTGTAGGGGTTCATAAGGGGGCTTTAAATGGGATATGGTGTCTAAAAACCAGTCCAGCAAAATCTGCCTTCCGAAAACCATATGGCGCTCCTTTCCTTCTAAGCCCTGCCACATGCCCTTACGTCAGTTTACGACCACATATGGGGTGTTTCTGTAAACCGCAGAATCAGGGAAATAAATATTGAGTTTTGTTTGGCTGTTAACCCTTGATGTTTTAAAGAAAAAAATGGATTAAAATGGAAAATCCACGAGTTGGCGCGTGAGTTCGACATGACGTAGGAGGTCAAGGGTCGCGCCATCCCCGCCCCGTCCCGTCTGCTAGCTGCCCGCGGCATCTTGGAACCACCTGAACTGCTGGGTATGTGAGGTTCGCCGCGAAGCAGAACGCAGCTTAAGGTGGAAGCCTGCGACCCCTTCTACCCCAGCAATAGTGGAGAAGTCCCGGATTTCGGCTGCTAACTCCGTGTACTCTGGGTCCACTGCATCCGATTGGCAAGGAGCGGCGCGGAAGTGTGTTATAAGATTAAGGCTTGTACCTTTTGGTGTGCTGGCCCTCCAGAGCTGCTACTCTGCCTTGCGGTGTTTGGGGGTCCGGGTAAGAAGATCTGTTCCTGGACCTACGTGGAATAGAGGAAACAACACCTTTTCTCCAGACAATCTGGGACCCGGAGGAGAGAAAATCCACCTCTAATATGAACTGACAGCTATTGACGCTACTGCTGGCTTCAGATAAGTCTTATTATACTTTTTTTTTTTTCCCTCTCATCCTAATACCAAAGGTGTTATTGTAGAGAAGTGATGCAATTATTTATACAAGGAGTACCAACTACTGTTTGATGCGGAAAGGAGAGCTATTTTGTTTAAAGGTGTAAACGCTGTAATTCAAACAGTAAGGCGCCAAAGGCTTTAAAGGTGAAGAGAAAGGGTGGAAATTTTCTCCAAGTCTTAACAGGGAGGAGAAGGAAAACGTTAATTAAAAGAAGGGATCCTTTTGTTTGGCGCGGTGGATAAAGGGAGGGGGAAAAGGAAAGGAAAAAAGGAAAAAAAAAAAAAGCCCCCTAAACAACAACAGCAGCGCAGGTCTATAGGGCAATCCTCACCTAAGGCGGGTAAGAATGATACAGCCAATAAAATGGACAAATTTTTTAAATCACCTGTAACGAAAACTCGTTTGGCTAATAAAACCATGCAGGCAGAAACATTAAATGAAGATCCTCCCTCAGGAAATATAGACACACTTAATGCTGAGGAAAACTCTATATTATCACAAATCCTGCTTACAGTACAGTCGACAAATAAGTCTGTGATGGACCTTACTCAACAATTGGGGGAAACTCGAGAAGATATTGCTAAAGTAAGGGAAGACATTAACAAGATGAGAGATAAAATATCAAATATTTCTGCCCAAGTAAAAGTTCTGGACATAGAGGTTAAGCCACTTAAAAAGGGCATGGATGAGATTAAAAGGGAAAACCAAATGTTAAGGGACAAATTAACGGATTTGGAGGATCGTTCACGGCGGGCTAATGTCCATATAATTGGAATCCCGGAGGGAGAAGAATCCCAAGAGGTTACATTATTTATGGAAGCCTGGCTGGAAAAGGCTCTAGGTAAATAGGGTCTCACGTCACAATTCCTTGTAGAAAGGGCCCATCGGGTCCCCAACAAAAAACCCCCACCTGGTAGCTACCCGAGAGCAATCCTGGTTAAGCTCTTATCCTCTAGGGATAGAGACACTATCTTGAGACTGGCCAGGACGAAGTCAGAAATATTGTATAATGATGGAAAGGTGGCTATTTTTCCGGACTATTCAAGGGCGACACAGCTGAAGCGGGCCAGTTATAAGGAGGTTAAGCAACGCCTGAAAATGGCTAATATGCAATTTTCCTTGATTTATCCATCAAAATTGAGGGTGGTATTCAAGGACCGTGCCATCTTTTTCTCTGAGCCAGCAGAGGTGTCAAGCTGGTTGGAGAGAGAGGGGTACTGAATGAGGGGTTTCAGCAGATATAATATTGTAAAAATGTTTCATTTTTGAGATGTCGGGGGCGGTGGGTGGATGGAGAGGGACTGGGAGGAGCCACGCAGAAGGTGGAGATCTGTTAACCAGAATGGTAGGCAAAAGAAGGGGTGGAGGGAAGGGGAGAGGGTGGGTTATGTCCCTGGCAGGACGGGGAAGAGTATGTGTTTTTTGCTTTTATGTATTTCTGTCTTTAAATGATGTCAGTGCGCATATTAACTTGGAATGTAAGAGGTCTAAGTGATCGCACTAAAAGGCGTATGGTTTTGGACCTGATAGGCAGACACTTACCTGCAGTGATATGTCTTATAGAGACCCACTTGGTAGCAGAGACGTGCCATTTTCTGAGGCCACACTGGGCAGGGGAGGTTTTTCATTCATTTGGTGGTATCTACTCCAGGGGGGTCTCTGTACTGATACATAAGTCGGTTGATTTTAGGATTGTTAAATCAGAAATTGACAAGGATGGAAAATATGTATTTCTACAGGGTTTTTTAAAAGGTCACAAATGTATTCTTGCATTTGTATATATTCCTCCCCCGTTCTCCTACCAGGTTCTCAATAGGCTA
This sequence comes from Rhinella marina, assembly GCA_900303285.1. Classification (NCBI taxonomy): domain Eukaryota; kingdom Metazoa; phylum Chordata; class Amphibia; order Anura; family Bufonidae; genus Rhinella; species Rhinella marina. The sequence goes on along the minus strand of ONZH01000185.1, from coordinate 96,605 downwards.
ATTAATTTTATGAGTGAAGGGATTGAATGTCCTGTGTTGATTATGGGGGACTTAAACATGGTCATGGACCAAGTCTTGGATAGAATGGGTTCAACTGGAGGGAGGAGCGGCCCAACCGGGTTAGCTAGATTTTGCAAGGAATGGGGACTGAAAGACATATGGAGAAGTAAATATGGAGATAAAAAAGTCTTCTCATGCTCCAGCAGAACCCATAAAACTCTGTCTAGGATCGATTTGGGATTGGCAAGCCCCCCCTTTCTGAGGTATATTTCTAAAATGACGTACGAGCCTATTGCTATCTCGGACCATTCTCCAGTGCTGTTAACAATTAAGATGGACCTTATAGATTATAGGTATGATAGATCAAGGTTCAGATTGAATCCTCACTGGTTGACGGTTCTGGACAATGACTCGGAGGTGGCAAGAAGGGTAGTACAGTTCTGGGAGAATAACCTAGATTCGGCAGATCTCCTGATAGTCTGGGACACGTTAAAGGCATACATTAGAGGCATTTATATAAATGATATTCAATATAAAAAAAGATGCGTGAAAGCGCAGGAAAGTCAGTTAAAACAAGCCCTTGTTAACAAACAATGTAAATATTCTAAAGAACCTTCTGAGGGGACTCGCCTGGAGCTGGTTCATTCCCAGGAAGTTTATGAGAAATATTTAAAAGAGAAAGCCCAGCATAAAATTTTCTTTACAGGGCAAAAGCATTATACAGAAAGAGGCAAGCCGGGTAAACTGCTGGCAGCAATGGTTAATAGGGGGAAGCAGAGTACTATAATAGAGGAAATAAGAGATAAACAGGGACATCTACCTAAGGATAAAAAGGGGATACTGGAACAATTTAAAATCTTTTATTCAGAACTCTATACAACTGAAGTGATCTATGTAGAAGAAGAGTTAGATACTTATCTCGATCAAATTGATTTCCCAAAACTTTGCGATCAAGATCGAGAGACCCTGGAGGCGCCAATTTCAGAGCAGGAACTTAGGGAAGCTTTACACTCCTTTCAGGGTGATTCTTCCCCAGGATTGGATGGGCTTCCCTTTAGTCTGTATAAAAAACATGGCGAGGTGCTCATCCCTATGTTATTAAGTGTACTAAATGAATCGTTGAGGAGAGGATGGGTTCCTAATTCGATGGCGGAGACTGTCATTGTTTTGATCCCAAAGATAGATAAGAATCTGAGAGATCCAGGGTCCTATAGACCTATATCTCTCTTGAACACAGACGTTAAAATTCTGGCAAAAGTGCTAGCCATTCGTTTAAAAAGGGTAATAACCAAATTGATACATGTAGATCAAAATGGGTTTATTCCAGGGAGGGGAACAAGTTTTAATATTCACCGTTTATTTTCTGATATACAATTTAGTGAAAAGGGAAATCGTACAATTCTTTCCCTGGATGCAATAAAAGCGTTTGATCAAGTGGAGTGGGGTTATTTATGGAAGGTACTGGCTAAGTTTGAGATAGGCCCTAACTTTATAAAGTGGGTCGGGACAATGTACAGCTCTCCGGTAGCTAGAATTAATGTTAATGGGTCAATATCGGGTCCTTTTGGGTTGAGTAGGGGGACACTGGCAGGGGTGTCCCCTCTCCCCTTTACTGTTTGCCCTCTTTGTGGAGCCATTGGCTGTAATGATAAGATCTTTTGGTGGGGTTCGGGGCTTTGGCAGTGGTGGGGAGAGGGCTAAGATATCCCTGTACGCAGACAATGTTTTAATCTGTATACAGGAACCCGAGATAGCAATCCCAAAGATCATACAACTTATTGATAAATTCGGTGAGTTCTCGGGATTGCGGATTAACTGGGACAAGACCATTTTACTCCCCTTGGATAGGGATTTGAAGGTGGAAAAAATTAAGGTTCTAAAACGGGAGGATAACTTCAAGTATTTGGGTATCAGGGTGTCGGTAGATCCGACAGAGTATTTGGAATTAAATATTGAGCCGATGATCAAAAAAGTAAGACAAAGGGCCTTAAGTTGGAGGAAAATGCCCTATTCACGAGCAGATAGAGTGGGATTGATTAAGATGATTATTTTACCTCAATTGACATACGTGCTTGGCACCTCTCCGGTTTGGATCCCCCAAAAAATATTTAAGGTTATAGAGGGGGTACTTAGAGACTTAATATGGGGTGGGAGAAAACCAAGAATGAAACTGTCTTCCCTATATAGATCTGTAGATGAAGGCGGATTAGCCATCCCAAATTTTCAAGTATATTATATTTCCTCACAGTTAGCCTATTTGAGGTCAAGAGCGGACTGTAGTGCATACAGGAAATTATTAGAACTCAGCAAGGGGAATCCACAATCTATGCTAGAACTATTAGAGAGTGGTGAACTCAGGCAAGGTGCTTTTAAAAAAATGTCTATACAAAAGACACAAAAATAGAGCCTATAACGTGCTATAGAAAATTTGACAAACTTTATTAAATACATAAATAAGACAATAAAATTACAGTATCTGGGGAGGGGGCGGCAGTGCAAAGAAAAACACCATCCCTGGCCCACACATGATCTGTAATGCATGTATAAGATTTATATGAAGTAACACAATGGTGTGCTCATTAAAGAACAGCTATAGTAGGCTCGTTAATATAAATGATAAAAGAAAAGGCAAAAAAGAACACAAAAATACTAGGTTATCTATATCTCAGATAGAAAATTCCACTAGGGATAAAGAATAACCAAGGCGCCAATGGGAGGTTTTAAAAAGAATGTGAACGGCTAAACTTCGATAAAATAAAATTCGATAGAATAAAATTCGGCTGCTACTAGAGGGTTCTTCGTCTGATCATAACCGTGATGAGACGTATAATGGATAAGTAAATTCAAAAATGGGTATAACCCAGATTTGAAGGAAAAAAACCCTTCTGAGTTAGTGCGCCAAAGGAATAGCGAGTGATAGTCTCAGTATACAGGGAATGGAGTAGTAATAGCTTGTAACACTTACTTCACAGGGGGGGTGGACCGTTGGGGTTTAAAAATAGCCCCTTCGGTTCCCTTGAACCCCCCTCGCCAGGATCGCCTGTAGATTGTTGGTCAATGAGCGCAGTCCATGACACGACTTCTGGTCATCAATTTTATTCAGAATTACACGGCTCGCGTTTCGGGGTATGGTACAAAACCCTTCCTCAGGAGCAGATAAGATATTGTCTGCTCCTGAGGAAGGGGTTTTGTACCATACCCCGAAACGCGAGCCGTGTAATTCTGAATAAAATTGATGACCAGAAGTCGTGTCATGGACTGCGCTCATTGACCAACAATCTACAGGCGATCCTGGCGAGGGGGGTTCAAGGGAACCGAAGGGGCTATTTTTAAACCCCAACGGTCCATCCCCCCTGTGAAGTAAGTGTTACAAGCTATTACTACTCCATTCCCTGTATACTGAGACTATCACTCGCTATTCCTTTGGCGCACTAACTCAGAAGGGTTTTTTTCCTTCAAATCTGGGTTATACCCATTTTTGAATTTACTTGTTCGTTAATATAAAGCCTGGTCAAAAAAGGGGCGTCATGTAACTGTCCATAAAAAAATGGCGCAAATCAAGCAGCCATATAGTAACATGAAACACCCATTAAATGTCCCAGGATATAAAGGCTATAGCCACAGTAAGACCGAACATACAGGTAAGTACCTACATATATAGTGTCACCAACAAGACTCACCAAGGATAATCAAGACCACAAAAAAGACCAGGGATGGCGTTACCCCGACGCGCGTTTCGGCGTGTCCTTCGTCAGGGGGCAAGCCGGGTAAACTGCTGGCAGCAATGGTTAATAGGGGGAAGCAGAATACTATAATAGAGGAAATAAGAGATAAACAGGGACATCTAGTTAAGGATAAAAAGGGGATACTGGAACAATTTAAAATCTTTTATTCAGAACTCTATCGGGATTCGTTTATATGTCACAGTTATTTGAGCACGGTCAGTTAATTTCAATAGATTTAGTAATAAAAAATGTGGGATGGGTAATAGTGTGCTTTTCAGATACCAACAATTGGAACACGCAGTTAACACAATTCGGGAAAAAAACAGACTAAGGTTGGAAAATAGTGATTTTACGGAGATTATTTTAAAACACTCACAACATAAGAGTATATCACGGATTTATAGATATTTAGTGAAAGAGATAGGTAAAGGGGAAAGTTCCCCGGCACGTATTCAGTGGGAAAAAGAGGTGGGAGCATTTAGTGACACAGAATGGAGGAGGATTTCACAGGATTATAAACGGGTCTCCAGAAATTGGAATCACAGAATGGTGCAGTTTAATGTAATTCATAGATTATACTATACCCCTAAGAACCTATGTAAAATGGGTTTGAGAGATAACACTCAATGTCTGAAATGTTTAGCCCCAGACGCAGACTTCCTGCATTTAATATGGTCCTGCCCAAGGATCTCTGACTTTTGGATGAGGGTCTTTAATTATATAGAAAGAAAGCTAAAAATAAATTAGCTGTATTCCCCTAGGACGGCGATCCTGGGCCTGCTGAATACAACTCGTATCACTCGATATAGAGTTGATTTAATACATAAACTGCTGTTTTTGGCTAGACTGATTATTGCCCGTGTTTGGGGTAGTAATGTATATCCGGCCATCCAAAGTTGGTTAGTTACAGCAAACCAGGTTAAAAAATATGAAGAAAGCATGTATAGAAAGGAAAGAAAGTTCTCAGAGTGGAAAAATATCTGGGAGGGGTGGTAATTATAAATTAGTAATACAATACAAGGTGCTGTCGGGTCTTAACTGATATACATTAATATCTTAAAAGTATTCATCGTTATAGGTAGTCCTGCCAGGGGGTAGAGGGGAGGGGGTGGGATTAGGAAAGAAAAAGAAAAAGGGTAAAATAATTTGTAATGTAATTCAAGCCAATTTTATATTTGGTTATTTTTATTACTGTTTTGGTGTTTTCCTTTGTGTACGGTGTAATTTAACAATAAATTAATTATTAAAAAAAAAAAATGGAAAATCCACCAAAAAAGTGAAATTTAGAAATTTCATCTCTATTTGCCTTTAATTCTTGTGGAACACCTAAAAGGTTCACAAAGTTTGTAAAATCAGTTTTGAGTAACTTGAGGGGTGTAGTTTCTACAATGGGGTCATTTATGGGTAATTTCTACTATGTAAGCCCCACAAAGTGACTTCAGACCTGAACTGGTCCTTAAAAAGTGGGTTTTTGGAAATTTTCAAAAAAAAATTAAGAATTGCTTCTAAAATTCTAAGCCTTCTAACGTCCTAAAAAAATAAAATGACATGTACAAAATGATGGCAACATAAAGTAGACATATGGGGAATGTTAAGTAACAAATATTTTATGAGGTATCACTTTCTGTTTTAAAAGCAGAGAAATTGAAATTTTGAAAATTGCGAATTTTCAATTTTTTTTACATTTTTTTTACATTTTTTCATAAATAAAGATGAAATAAAATTTATGACTGTCATGAAGTACAATGTGTCACGAGAAAACAATCTCAGAATGGCTTGGACAAGTAAAAGTGTTCCATAGTTATTACCACATAAAGTGACACATGTCAGATTTGCAAAAAATGGCCTGAGCAAAGAGGGACAGAGAAAATTGGGTCAAAAGTATGGACTGTCCCTCCAACAGAGGAACACTTGGGAGGTATGCCATTTTCTTCTGCACTTGTTTTGCATCTTATACTTGTACAAATTTCTCATCTGAAGCACAAACTGTAACTCGTAATGCAGTTTAAAAAAAGGGCTGAGGAGGTAGTAAAAGATTCACAAATACAGGGCTGTAGTTCAGCTTCTGGGAAGCAATCCAAGTGAGCTTTGTGCGCCTGCACCTAATCTCCATGCTATAAAAAACACACTGCACTCTGCCAAACTTTAGAGAGAACTTTCAACATGTCTCAGCAACTTCTGTCCCGAGCCCTGGTGTCCATAAACTGGCTCTCTGAGGCCTTGAAAGCCTGCAAACCAGGTCCAGCTCTATGTATTCTGGATGCTTCCTTCTACTACCCACCTATCAGAGATGGACGCAAGGAGTATGAAGAACAACATATACCAGGAGCTTTGTATTTTGACATAGATGAATGCAAAGACCAGACATCTCCATATGAAGTGATGATCCCCAGCGAGCCTTATTTTGCCAAATACGTGGGCAATCTTGGCATTAACAATGAGACTCATGTTGTGATTTATGATGCTGATCAAGTAGGTGTTTATTACGCTGCAAGAGCTTGGTGGATGTTTAGGGTTTTCGGGCACAGTAAGGTATCTATTCTGAATGGTGGCTTCAGAAACTGGGTAAAGCAAGGTCTTCCTGTGACATCGGAGGTGGTGAAGCCGAAACAGGAGTCTTTTCGAGCAGTGCTGAACCCTGCTCTGGTGAAGACATTTGAGGACATTCAGAGGAACATGAATACAAAGGAATTTCAGCTGGTAGATTCACGTTCTGAAGGGCGATACAAGGGTACAGAGCCAGAACCTGGAGAAGGTGAGACTTTTACAAACTGTAATCCTACAATTAGCATAATTTAATACATGGCGAGATATGTAACAGCATGTTGACAGTCTGCGTGTCTCTGTTTGGAAGCAGAACAGGTGACTGTTCTCCTAGCTGACAGAAGCTTTAGAACAAATACTGTAGCTACTGAGCTGTATATAATTGACAACTTTGTAAGCAGCTACAGTCCAGCATTAACCCCTAACAGGGGCAGATGAGATGATTTTTATACTTGTAAGTCCCTGTTGGACCAATTGTGGTACATTTCATCCACATTCGCAGGTTGTGTTTTTGCTGTGGAAAATCCAGTGTAAAGTGCAAGGGGATTTAGAAATTCGAACACAAATGCTAAAAAATATGGGGACCAAATCTGAGCATTTGAGGACATGTACTATATGCCACATACCCTCTTTTATGTTCAAAATTAGAAAAACTTGAACTTTCATACAATTTTATTGCAGGAAATGATTGATGCAAAATGTCATGGTACTTTTACAATCTAAATGATGTCTCTTATTAGACTATGTATGGGTTTTTGGGGGGGTCCTTATTGTGTTTTAAAGGGGTTTTCCACCTTTTAGATATTGATCTATCCAGAGGATAGGTCATTAATATCGGATCTGTAGGGGTCCAACACCTACCTCTCCTACTGATCAGCTGCTTGCGGCAGACGTTGATGCAGGTAACGTAACAGTGAATGAAGATGGAAGCAGAAGGCTTCATCCACTGTGCAGTGACCATGACAGTGTACTGCTGCTCAGCTTCCATTCATTTTAATAGGACCTGAACCGCAGTATGACGCCACTGCCATTACACAATGGATGGAGGATTCTGCTTCCTGCTCCATCCACTGTTGGATGCAACCAGCTGATCATGGATGATGTCGGACCCTCACTGATCGTATATTGATGACCTAACTGGAGGATAGGTCATTAATATCGAAACGGTAGAAACTCCCTTTAAGGGTTTACTCTATGGTTTTTCCATAGGTTAATTGGCTTTCTATGACATTAGTACTAGTGTATGTTTGTGATATGGAAATTCAATTGTGAGTACAGGGATCAGTAATAACATAATAACTATGTACTGCGCAGTGGAGCATGTTGGCTCTATACAGTATATGGGACAGGAAAGAAGCAATGTGTTTTTTTTCTTAATTTTACTACTGAAGAACATGATTTTATGTGGCTGTGCCAGGCTGTTGTGCAGGGTGTGGATGTACCACACCCTGACATGTTTATCATATAAAATGTTGATTTCAGCTGCTGTTTCACATCCAGTTTTAACCCTTTTCTGCCAGGCGTGTTTGGACTTTTGTAGTTTTTACCTATACAAATAAAATTACAAAAATAAAAAAATCAACTAAACCTATACCTTACAGAAACACACTAGTGATGTCACAGCAGTATACCTTATAGAAACACACTTGTGATGTCACAGCAGTGTATCTTACTGAAACACACTAGTGATGTCACTCCAGTGTACCTTACAGAAACACACTAGTGATGTCACAGCTTTATACCTTACAGCAGGGATGGCCAACCTGCGGCTCTCCAGCTGTTGCAAAACTACAACTCCCAGCATGCCCAGACTGCCTACAGCTATCAGCCTACAGCAGGGCATGGTGGGAGTTGTAGTTTTACAACAGCCGGAGAGCCTCAGGTTGGCCACCCCTGCCTTACAGAAACACACTAGTGATGTCACAGCTTTATACCTTACATAAACACACTAGTGATGTCACAGCAGTATACCTTATAGAAACACACTAGTGATGTCACAGCAGTATACCTTACAGAAACACACAAGTGATGTCACTCCAGTGTACCTTACAGAAACATACTAGTGATGTCACAGCTTTATACCTTACAGAAACACACTAGTGATGTCACAGCAGTCTACCTTATAGAAACACAGTAGTGATGTCACAGCAGTGTACCTTACAGAAACACAGGTCACAGCTAGATACCTTACAGAAACACACTAGTGATGTCACAGCAGTATTACTGGTCTAGAACTATGGTGCTCTATGTATTTCTTTTTTCAAATACTTTTAGTGGCATGACTCCTTTGATGTCCACTACTGTGACATCACCACATGCCATACAGGGGACTTATCCCCCCTATGATGTTACCCCACCTACTATAGAACTTTTAATGTAATGTTTCACATCTATGGCATGGTACAACCCTGCTGGTGGGTGCAGCCATGGCTATATAACAACTACTGGTCTGTGTGTGCTCTTTGTAGGACCAGCACTCCAGTGCCTTGAGTTCCTATATATAAATAAAGCCCTTCCCTCCTCCCCATAGTATTAGGTCTCCTGCATCCAGGTACATTAGATAGAAGTTGGTTGATGGTTGAACAGCAGATGAACAAACAAACATCTGGTGAATGTTCGTTTCACAGACACGGCCATGCACATTTTAATCCATATTGCCGTTACAGTTGTTCATACTGCCCATACATGTTCAATGAAACCAGGTGAAGGACGAAACAACTTTCTGGGAACGTTCTTTCAAGAAATATCTTTTGTTTATGAACTATCTTTCTTTGAACGAAAGATCTTTTGGCCAACTATCTGACGAAAATATTAAACATGACTGACTTCTTTTCATCAATAAAGGTTTGTCATTGGTTGGCTAAAATGATAGTTCTTTGTTAGACCTCACCGACAAATGTTCGTTTTGGTTGAAATTGTGTATTTTGATCACCTTTAGACTAGGGCTACTTTCACACCAGCGTTTTTGCTGGATCCGGAACAGCAAAAATGCTTTCCTTACTGATAATACAACCATCTGCATCCTTTATGAACGGATCCGGTTGTATTATCTTTAACATAGCCAAGACGGATCTGTCATGAACTCTATTAGGCTACTTTCACATTAGCGTTTTTAAATTCCGGTATTGAGTTCCGTTATAGGGGCTCAATACCGGAAAAAAACGCTTCAGTTTTGTCCCCATTCATTGTCAATGGGGACAAAACTGAACTGAAGACAACGGAATGCTCCTGAAAGCATTCCGTTCCGTCTTCAGACCGGAGAACAAACCGCAGCATGCTGCGGTTTGCTCTCCGGTCCAGGCATCCGCACCAAGACGGATCCGGAATGACCCCCAATGCAAGTCAATGGGGACGGATCTGTTTGGTGTGGACACACCAGTAATCCGGATCTGTCCTCCATTGATTTCCAATGGGGGGTCATTCCGGATCCGGCTACATACACACAGACATACATACAAAACATACAGACATAAACATACATACATACATACTCACATACTCCCGGGACGCCGGCAGCAGGTCTTCACGCGCCTCCTGCGCGCAGCGATGATGTTTCCCACTGCGCCCAGCAGAGGGCGCTGTGGGGAATCGTCATCACTGCGCGCAGGAGGCGCGTGAAGACGTTCTGCCGGCGTCCCGGGAGTATGTGAGTATGTATGTATGTCTGTATGTTTGTATGTATGTCTGTATGTTTGTTTGTATGTATGTCTGTGTCTTGTTTTAATGTGTGTCATGTGTGGGGCCGGAGCGCTGCTCCGGCTCCACACATGTATAGCGTTAGCACGGATCCGTTGGCACCCTTTAGGTGCCGGATCCGTGCTAACGCTAGTGTGAAAGTAGCCTTAAAAGTCAATGGAGGACAGATCCATTTTCTATTGTGTCAGATAGTGTCAGAGAAAACGGATCTGTCCCCATTGACTTGCATTGTGGGTCATGACGTCCACATTGGCTTACATTGTACGTTCTGCTCAGCACCCCAGGATGGACAGCAAACCGCAGCTTGCTGTGGTTTGCTCTCCGGTATGAGAACAGAACAGAATACATTTTGGAGAATTCCGTTCTGTTCAGTTACATTTCGTCCCCATTGACAATAATTGGGAACAAAATGGAAGCGTTTTTTTCCGGTATTGAGACCCTATGACGGATGTCAATACTGGAAAATATTAACGTTAGTGTGAAAGTAGCCTAATGTGTATGAATCTCTTAAAGGGGTATTCTCATCTTGCTATTTCAACCTTACCAGCAGCCAGCTCTGCAGTTCACTTCCTGGTTTCCTGCTTCTAAGGCTGGGCGGGCTTAGGCAGTTTGAGTGAAGGCCTGCCACGCCTCCTTATAACATCACACTGAGAGCTCAGTCCTTGTGCTCGTGCATGTGAATAGTGTGAGTCATCAATCTGCCAGCCTGCAGTGTATGGAAAGCCAAATCTAAGTAGACAGTAAGATATTGCTGTCCTGTCTTATCTCTTACTAGCCAAATTTGAACTATATAAAAAATAATTCACTTTTATACATGTTACAAGAAAAGTCTGTTAGCTAGTAGCCAGATCTTCTCCGCTTTTGGCTCCCAGCATACATGACCATCCCCCACCCACTAGTACAGATATTTCTTTGTTACCAGTACAGCTTTACTAGTGTTGTATATACACCTAAGATCATGTGTATGTATACATACAAATACATATCTGCTATATCATTTTTCAGTAGTTCGCTAGCAGCACTCAGGTAGAACCTCCTGCAAATACAGCTCTGCTACATATGTCTTTTTCCCTCTACTGACATCCCTGTGTATCAACCCCACGCATTTACAGCTCTGCTACTTCTTTGCTACCTCTGTCTTCCCCTTTCCACAAACAGCACTCCGGTTGAACCCCCTGCAAATACAGCTCTGCTACATATGTCTTTTTCCCTCTACTGACATCCCTCTGTCCCTTCACACCACAATTTTCTATTATCCCTGGACTGTGACATCACTGTGTGTATTATCTCTGTACGGTGACATCACTGTGTTTATTATCTCTGGACTGTGACATCACTGCGTTTATTATCCCTGTACTGTGACATCATTGTGTTTATTATCTCTGTACTGTGACATCACTGTGTGTATTATCTCTGTACGGTGACATCACTGTGTGTATTTTCTCTGTATGGTGACATCACTGTGTTTATTATCTCTGTACAGTGACATCGCTATGTGTATTATCCCTGTACAGTGACATTGCTGTGTTTATTATCCCTGTACGGTGACATCACTGTGTTTATTATCCCTGTACAGTGACAGCATTGTGTTTATTATCCCTGTACGGTGACATCACTGTGTTTATTATCCCTGGACTGTGACATCACTGTGTGTATTATCTCTGTACGGTGACATCACTGTGTTTATTATCTCTGGACTGTGACATCACTGCGTTTATTATCCCTGTACTGTGACATCATTGTGTTTATTATCTCTGTACTGTGACATCACTGTGTATTATCTCTGTACGGTGACATCACTGTGTGTATTTTCTCTGTATGGTGACATCACTGTGTTTATTATCTCTCTACAGTGACATCGCTATGTGTATTATCCCTGTACAGTGACATTGCTGTGTTTATTATCCCTGTACGGTGACATCACTGTGTTTATTATCCCTGTACAGTGACATCATTGTGTTTATTATCCCTGTACGGTGACATCACTGTGTTTATTATCCCTGTACGGTGACATCACTGTGTTTGTTATCCCTGTACGGTGACATCACTGTGTTTATTATCCTGTACTGTGACATCACTGTGTTTATTATCTCTGTACTGTGACATCACTGTGTTTATTATCCCTGTACAGTGACATCACTGTGTTTATTATCCCTGTACAGTGATATCGCTGTGTGTATTATCCCAGTGCAGGAAGAGGTAAGTGGTCTGTGTTTGTGTGTTTGTTTTCTATTTTTCAGGGTCGTGAATGCAGAGGACTACGTCGGACCAGCTTTTTTTTTTTTTAATAAAATGGTCAAACAGGGGTCTGGGGGAGTGTTTATTTCAATAAAATGTTTTATACTTGTGTGTGTGTATTTTGTTTACAATACTGCAGTTTTAGTAATCATGGCTATCTACAGACGGCCCTGATTACTAATACTGGGCTTAGTGCTGGCCGGTATGGCAGGCCAGCATTAACCCCAACATCTATTACCTCGGCACCCACCGCCACCAGGGGTGCCAGGAAGAGCCGGGTACCCGCAGGACCGGACCTTCTAAATTGAGGGTCTGGCTCTGGGGCGGCTGCAGGCTGGTACCATTAGGCTGGGAAGGGCCAATAACCGTGTCCCTTCCCACCCTGGTAGTGCCAGGCTGCCGCTGCTGGTTTTATCTGGCTGGTGAAGGAAAAAAGGGTGGGACCCCACGCCATTTTTTTACAAAAATAATTAAATAATTAAAAAAAAAATGGCGTGGGCCCCCCCCCTTTTTTCCTTCACCAGCCAGATACAACCAGCAGCGGCAGCCTGGCACTGCCAGGGTAGGAAGGGACACGGTTATTGGCCCTTCCCAGCCTAATGGTACCAGCCTGCAGACGCCCCAGAGCCAGACCCTCAATTTAGAAGGTCTGGCCCTGCGGGTACCCGGCTCTTCCCGGCACCCCTGGTGGCGGTGGGTGCCGAGGTAATAGATGTTGGGGTTAGTGCTGGCCTGCCATACCAGCAAGCACTAAGCCCAGTATTAGTAATCAGGGCCGTCTGTAGATAGCCATAATTACTAAAACTGTAGTATTGTAAAAAAAAATACACAGACACAAGTATAAAACATTTTATTGAAATAAACACTCCCCCAGACCCCTGTTTGACCATTTTATTAAAAAAAAAAAAAACTGGTCCGACGTAGTCCACCGAATCCGACGTAGTCCTCTGCATTCACGACCCTGAAAAATAGAAAACGAACACACAAACACAGACCACTTACCTCTTCCTGCACTGGGATAATACACACAGCGATGTCACTGTACAGGGATAATAAACACAGTGATGTCACAGTACAGGGATAATAAACACAGTGATGTCACAGTACAGGGATAACAAACACAGTGATGTCACAGTACAGGGATAATAAACACAGTGATGTCACAGTACAGGGATAATAAACACAGTGATGTCACTGTACAGGGATAATAAACACAGTGATGTCACAGTACAGGGATAATAAACACAGTGATGTCACAGTACAGGGATAATAAACACAGTGATGTCACAGTACAGGTATAATAAACACAGTGATGTCACCGTACAGGGATAATAAACACAGTGATGTCACAGTCCAGAGATAATATATAACCAATATAGCATGTCCCCATTGGTTATATATAACCAATATGGCATGTCCCCATTGGTTATATATAACCAATATAGCATGTCCCCATTGGTTATATATAACCAATATAGCATGTCCCCATTGGTTATATATAACCAATATAGCATGTCCCCATTGGTTATATATAACCAATATATCAGGTGCCAGGTTGATATAGTGGGAATTTTTTTTTTCTATGCTTACCTAGGTAGATGCGCGTCTTCCTCGCTCGCTCCCTTCTGCCTCGTATCCTCCGCGATGTCTGCGCTCTCATACAGAGTATGCACGGCTCTGTATGAAAGCACAGTGAGGAATTGGACACTGCGCATACGTGGCCCTTTATGCGAGCGCAGCCTGCAAAATACAGTGCGCACGCGCGGCGGCCGCCGGCTTGCGCGATCCCGATGCCAATGAGCCGCTGGACAGGGGAATGAAAGGCAGCTAGTGCGCAAAGCGCGGCCCGCTGCCTTATCGGAGCGGTGGTGGCCGTAACCAAGGGATTCAAAAGGTAAACAAGGGGTCAGTGGGGGAGGTTTTTTTATACTGCAGCTAGTTTTTTGCTAATGAAGACTATTTAGGATAATCAATAAAATCAACAAAGGAGCCCAAAATAATGCATTTATTTAAATGAGAATTTCCTCTGGGACACCAAAAGTATTCATGTCTCACTATCATCACTCCTGCATGTGTACACCTTCAGAAGCTTCAAAAAGATGCTAAGAATTGTAGTTCTTACTGTAATAATAACATATCTCTATTTATTCCTTGTAGTGATATTTCCTGGTCATATTCCTGGATCTTTAAACCTCCCATTTACAAGCTTTTTGACAGAAGAAGGGTTTGAGAAGTCCCCAGATGAAATGAAGCAACTTTTTCAAGAAAAGGGAATTGATCTGAAGAAGCCTCTGACTATTACTTGTCGACGTGGGGTTACTGCATGCCAGCTGGCACTGGCTTCATTCATTTTGGGCAAGGAAGATACTGCTGTCTATGATGGGTCATGGTTTGAATGGTTCCACAGGGCTAAACCAGAAGATAGGGTCACTCTGTGGAATGATGGCAAGTGAGAAATAACAGAATAATGTACTATTACTACGAATGTTACGTGATTATTGGGTCAGTACTCAGTATAACAAAATAAACAAAAAAAAAAGAATAGTCAACTTTAGGATTTCTACTAAAAAATTCACGAAATCAAATTTTAGCGAAGAAGACAAAGGATGGTGATTATGTTTCTTTTATTTACAGAGATACAGTCATTTGTATATTCACATTGCAGCCATTTTGATCATCACCTTTGTTTTATGCTGCAAAAATGGGTGTTAGAATTGAAGAGAAAAATTTACTATCTAACAAATGTTATGGTGGTAGACATTTAACTAATGTTAATTTCTCTGGTGCTGGATAATTGAGGGCAATTATTATTTACCATATATCAGTCCTTTAATAATGATATGAATAAATAAATAAATATATATTTTACATGTAAAAATAAGAGCCTTATATACCTCTGTCCACATATATACATTTTGTACTCATCCATGTAGTATATATCACATTGAAAGAGGATGGGTATAATGTAGCTCCTGTTGACCTATACTGGAAACCACAGTAATGATAATCTGTACTAATAGCACATCTACTCAGCACAAAATACTGTAGGGAGGATGACACACAGCCCAAGACAGGGAATAGGTACTAATAAGTATGATACTTTAAAGGGGTTGAGGATAGGTCATCAATATAACATCAGCAGAGGCGCCAGCAGTCTGTTTGAAGAGAATGTGGCGCTTAAAGAAGCGCTGCCTTCTCTTCTCTGTCAATGCCAACGGTGAGCAGGAATAATTACAACTACGCTGTTCCCTTTTACTTCAATGGGGGCAGTTCCATCCTATTCACTTGAATAGGAAATAGGAAGGAGCTGTCCCATTGAAGTGAATGGGATGGCTGGGTTGCACTTACACGTGCTTGTCCCTGCAATGTCGATGGTGAGCAGGTAAACATTGAAGAGAAGACAGCGGTCGTATGAGCGCTGCTTTCTCTTCAGAAAGCTGATCGGCTGTGGTGCCGGCAGTCGGATAGGTCATCAATATAAAAAGGTGGAAAATCTCTTTAAGGGTTTTTCCCATGTGGAACATTTATGACAATAGGATATGCCATAAGTACCTGTGAGACCCACTCCTATCTCCAGAGTGGGTCCCAAAATGAACGGAGAGCACACTGCACATGTACTTGGCTATTTACAGATGTCCCATAGCAGTGAATAGGAAGGTGGCCATGCATTCATGGCTTCCTTGCTGTTCTATTTGGGTCCCCTGTTCTGGAGATTGTAGTTGGTTCCAGAGGGACCATAATCTATTGATATGCCATAAATATCCCAGATGGGACAATCTTTTTAACGGTTGTAACTATTCCTTGGCTTGGGCTTTGTATCACCCTTCCTATTTTGTGCTGACTACATGCCTTGATTATGTTTGCGGTGTGCTGATTGGAGAACGGTTACTATTGACCACAACATCTGAGGGGTTAAACTGCTGGAATTGGAGTTATCCCCAATCCCAGCACTGAGAAGAAGGTGCCAGCTGTATAATACAACTGGCACCCACAAGTGTTGTTTAGATCACAGTTTTATGTTAAACATTTTTTTCTTTTATCCTACAATTGTCACACTAGCCACTAAGCCTAATAATATGTCAAGACTTCCTGTTCTGTGCAGATTACTTTTCAGCAGTCATCTCATTATTAGGGATGAGCGAACTGAACTGTAACGAACCAGATTTGTTACGAACTTTGCCAAAAGTTCGGTTCGTCACCGAACCCCAAAAAAAAATGTGTGACGTCACCCCACAGCCCCTGAAGTGCCTGAGCGCGCCGACATCTTGTCAGTGCGTCGCCAGACATCAGAGAGAGAGGAGCTTAGCATTAGATAGAGAGAGAAAAGATATAGATAGATAGCCAAACAAGTAGATAGATACAGGGAGAGATAGAGAAGGAATAGAAAGGGTTAGTGAGAGAAGCAGGAGAGAGGAAGAGAAAGCTAGATATAGAAGATAAGGTGATAGATAGGGAAAGAGGCTTAGAAATCAATAGATAGGTAGAGATAGGCATTTAAATAAAAAAAAAAGTGAAATCTAGGGAGATATAGGGAGATAAAAAAAGAAATAGGGAGAAAAAAGTGAGAAAAGAGTCAGGACAGGTAGCATTCCTGTTCCGTGACCGATAGTACACGCTACACGTTGCTGCTCTGCTGGGTGCCGTCAACCCCGTTTAGCCGCAACAAACAAAGTTAAAAAAAAAAAAAAAAAGTTATAAAAAAAGTTTTAAATAAAAGTTAAAAAAGTTATAAAAAAGTTATAAAAAAATAAAGTTTAAAAAAGTATAAAAAAATATATCATTTCATTTTCCCCCACCCAAATAGAAATATGTCCAAGCGTCCTGCTTCCAGCACTTCCCAGGCAAGGAGTGCAACAGCAGGCGGTGAGGGTAGGAGAAGTGGCAGCACCAGGCCCGGTGGCAGCCGGGGTAACAGGCGTGGCAGCAGGGTGCAGCTACCCCTGACGCCCACTGGTCATGTAAGAACCACACAGCCAGCGGTTCTAGATTGGCTTACCCAATCCTCCAGTTCCACCGCCCAAAGCTCCCAAACGAAGAGTCAAGCATCGGCTGGATCATCCGACACCACCCTTACATGGTTCCTCCCCATGTAAGGGTGGTGTCGGATGGTGTCTGGCTGTATATAGAGGTGCCACCGACGCAGCAACATCCCACTGTTGCAAGGAACCGAGGCACAAGAGGGAGGGGTAGAAGACAAGCTACCAGGCAGAGGTCACTCTCTCAAAGCCTTGGTCCTGAGAGGGCACCCTCAGGCAGCAGTGGCAGTCAACAGCCAGCAAACCACGGTCCTCTGTCGTCTGGCAGTTCTTCCGCCTGGGGAAAGATAAGCACATCGCATTGTGCCTGCTGTGCAATGAGAGGGTCAGTCGTGGTAGGGGTGATAATCTCGGGACAACATCAATGCGAAAGCATATGGAAAGGCAACACCAACAGGCCTGGAAGAACCGTGACCCCAATACCACCTCCTGTCAGGATGCACCATACACTGCAGATCCCATCATGCAGCATCCTCTCAGTGCAACTCAGGGCTCGTCAGCCTCAGGTGCCAGCAGCAGCACAGTGTCACTGCCATCTACACCGCTAATGAGGCAGCAATCGGTGACTGAGTCCATGGGCAGACGTCAGGTCTATTCCAGCAGCCATCCCATGGCCCAGAAACTGACTGGACACCTGGTTAAGCTGCTGGTGCTTCAGTCCCTGCCTTCAACCTTGTGGACTCCCAGCCTTTCAGGGATTTCATGGCGTGTGCGCACCCCAGATGGCGAGTCCCCAGCCGCCACTACATCTCTGGCAAAGCTGTCCCATCACTGCACAGTTATGTGCAGAAAAAGGTTGGCGACTCATTGGGACTCTCGGTGTCCAAGACCGTGCACCTGAGTGCTGATGTCTGGTCCTCTAATTATGGGCAAGGGCAGTACATGTCTGTTACTGCCCATTGGGTCAACATCCTCCCAGAGGACCATCAGGAAGGTGGCCCATTCTTGCCACTGTCACCTCCAAGGTGCATTAGGGGGCCAGCAGCGGGAAGCACAAGTTCTGCCTCCACCACCTTGCAACCATCCGCCGCTTTGACTGCAGTCCAACCTTGTATGGCACATGTGATAAAAAGCATCCCATTGTAAAGGCACCCGTAAATAAGGCAAGTTAACCTGCCTTTCAGCAACTGTTTGTTGCTGTAACTAACTGTGGAGTTTTTTTATATCACAGTTGAAGGACAGCAGCCTCCGTGATATATGTTGGCCATTTAACATCTTCACACCAGCTTAATGCCTCACACCGGTACACCGTCCAACCTATACCCCAAGAACAGTACCATCCCTAAAATAATCCCCACGACTATGCGTCACAAAGTGGGGATTTCACCTTTTGTGAACTATAGCCGTGGGGTTCTATCTCTGGCACCCGTGCCAAGGAACACTACTCACCGTTTTTGTGAGCGGGTACTAACTGTTCTTGAGGTATTTTGTTGATATCATGAGAGTAGTAAAATCTCGCACCGCAAATCCCGATGGGGTTCTTCTCTGTGCGAATGATTTCACGCCTCTCATGCAGTCACGCATGGAATAAGGCTGTCTATGGGGTATATATCACGGAGGCTGCTGTCCTTAAACTGTGATATAAAAAACCTCCACAGTTAGTTACAGCAACAAACAGTTGCTGAAAGGCAGGTTAACTTGCCTTATTTACGGGTGCCTTTACAATGGGATGCTTTTTTTGGGGTTCTCTGCTGCCTAAAATCCACAGCGCATCGTTGGCTGATTTTATGCCACCTTCAGTACTATGGGGCTGGATGCAAATACCCAGTTCAGTGCAGAACTGCGTATGTCCGGACGGCACCATAGTACTGAACGCCGTTTGGTGAACGGTATAAAAATGCCCTGTGGATTTTACTCAGCAGACCCGCAGCCACTGGTGAAGGTACCCATAGGGTGAGGTTTTTTTTGGGAGTGACCAAAGAGAGGGCAGGAAGGTCACTCCCATACCCCATCAGGGGTTTTTCCCCTACCCACTTTAAAAGATAAGTCCAGGCAATTAATAACTTTCTGTGCCCTTACTTGAACCAGAAACATATAAATTGCCCGGACTTATCCTTTAAAGGGAACCTGTCATCTCCGAAACACCCCCTGAACTAGAGTAAGTGTTGTATAGTGTAAGTGATGCTGAATCCGAATATGTAAGTTTTATCTTCATACTCACTTCCATTCCGACGCTGTGCTCCTACAAACCTGCAGTAAAATGCACTCAGTGGACTCCGGTGCTCACTCACATAATGTAGAGGACTCAAAGAAGAGTCTACTGAGTGCATTTTACTGCAGGTTTGTGGGAGCACAGCGTCAGAATGGAAGTGAGTATGAAGATAAAGCTTATATATTCGGATTCAGCATCACTTACACTATACAACGCTTACTCTAGTTCAGGGAGATTCCGAGATGACAGGTTCCCTTTAAGCCAGCTGGTGACAGCACTAAAAAAACACAAAAGCATTCATCCATTGGGTTGGGCGCTGCACTCGGTTAGCACATCAAACTGGTGTAACAAAGATATATATATATGTGTCTCGCCAACAGCCATAGGCCCAGATTCAACAGGTTTGACACTAGAGTAGTTGCGTCAATTTGTAAAGCGAGTGCCAGTGAGGTGTCCATTTCATGAAAATTGGACACGTATTTTTGGATAATGGAACTGGCGTAAAGCCTTCTTGAATCTGTGCCTTTTTAAATGTCCTTTCTTCACCTCATGGATTCTGCGGGTGAGGTTGTCTGTCTATTTAACCGTATCCGTATCCTACTAGACTAGCTGTAATGTTAGAGGGGTTTTTTTAACGTTGATTGTCCTGTGCTGAACTCTACATCAACATTTTGTCATGTATAAAAACTGATTTTTACAAGCGTGCATATTCTTAGCCTCCAACTTCAGTTCTCTGTACTAGGCCCTTCTGGGTCCAAAAGAACACTGCTCCTACTAATGCCCCCACCGTCAATTGTCTATTTGGAAACATACTGGGTGCAATCAAGAGCTGCTGAAGCTGCCTCCTCAACTTGTCTCTTCTCAACCATACTGGCCACGGTGCTATCAAGTGCTGCTGCCTCCTCCTCCTCCATCAATTGTCTGTTCTCAACCATACTGGCCTGGGTGCTATCAATTGCTGCCGCCTACTCCTCCGTCAATTGTCTGTTCTCAACCATACTGGCCTGGGTGCAATCAAGTGCTGCCGCCTCCTCCTCCGTCAATTGTCTGTTCTCACCATACTGGCCTGGGTGCTATCAAGTGCTGCCTCCTCCTCCGTCAATTGTCTGTTCTCAACCATACTGGCCTGGGTGCTATCAAGTGCTGCCGCCTACTCCTCCGTCAATTGTCTGTTCTCAACCATACTGGCCTGGGTGCTATCAAGTGCTGCCGGCCTACTCCTCCGTCAATTGTTCTGTTCTCAACCATACTGGCCTGGCTGGCTATGCAAGTGCTGCCGCCTACTCCTCCGTCAATTGTCTGGTTTCTCAACGCATACTGGCCTGGGTGCTATCAAGTTGCTGGCTGCCTCCTCCCCTCCTCCGTCAATGTCTGTTCTCAACCATACTGGCCTGGGTGCTATCAAGTGCTGCCGCCTCCCCTCCGTCAATTGTCCTGTTCTCTCCTCCTCCGTCAATTGTCTGTTCTCAACCATACTCGCCTGGGTGCTATCAAGTGCTGCCGCCTACTCCTCATCCGTCAATTGTCTGTTCTCAACAATACTGGGTCCAATACAGTACTATTACTGCTGCTGGTTCCACTGTCAAATGTCTGTTTTCCACCTTACTGGGTCCAAGGCAATGCTGCCGGAGTTGCCAACTTGCACTTTGTGTCCTATGTCCCGTGTAATCACTTACACCTTGGCTAATGTGTACCTGTTCTGGGGTGCACAAGGTCTAATTAAATGGTACGCCTGTCTGTCTTCTGACCTGTGATGTCACTGAGACCGCATCGACTTCAACGCAGCCTATTCTTGGGCTGGTTCCACGATCTACCGTGTGTTTTTGGTGCTCTGGCATGACATGGACTGCTCCAGCGGACATCTTCAATGCTGTCAAATGTTGTCGACCTGGCTGTCGACGACTATTTTTGCACTTTGATTTTTTCAACTTTTTTCATTGTAATAGCAACTGCAACTAAACGAAACTATACCCTATCAGACTCCCACTATTGTAGCTGCAATTATTCAGCCGTTATAGCAAGGTTTGTTTTAGGTTCGGTTCGTACGAATCCGAACTTCACGAAAGTTCGCCGAACCGAACCAAACTTTTCAAAAGTTCGCTCATCCCTATCATTATAGGAAGTATTACAAATGACAGATTGTCTGTATAGTAAACACAGAATCCACGAGTCACAGCTTATCTTTTCCCTACTAACCTCTGCAAAGATCACAAAGCAGTCCTAGAATACTCCCCTCCCATAGAAGTCAATGAGTCCCCTCCTGTCTATTGTGTCTATCGGCCATGTGGCTGCCGTAAAGCATTTCTGTAAATGCTAAAGAACAGGAAATCCTGACATGATATCAGGCTTAGTGGTCAGTGTAAAAGCTGCATTATTTTATTAAATAATAAAAAATATGTTTAACATAAAACACTGACTCATTTTCTGATGACACATTTCCTTCAAATTGTACCTTTTATTTTAAAAAAATGTAATAGCACAGCACTGACCACAATGTAAATTTTTTCATATAGTTTGTGGAGTGCTGCACGTTCCCTATAAAATGCAGAAATCTACACACAGCATCCAATCTGTTTCCAAGACTCCTGTATTCAAAAACATTACTGAAGGAGTTTATAATTTGTTCTGGAATTTCCTTACGGGAAGGCATGGGAAGATATCTTGTCTGGAACATGTGCATTTCTTCTGTGTCAGCTTTTAATACAGTACATCCTTAAAATAGCTTTTTTATGACACATTTTATGTTGTGTGGGTTCTGATTTCTTATACCAAGCTATTGGTTGTAAAGGTGGATTTGGGGGGAGGGGGTGCAATAATCAGGCAGACAATCAACCGATGAACGAGCAAACTACTGATTCATTGGTGGAAACTGTCGTTTATGAAGGCACCTAAATTATCATTATCAGAAACAATGCAGGTGTATGAAGACAAGAGATCACAGTAGCCATCACTCATCCTCATACTGTGGAGGTGATCACTGTATGTAAATGTAGCTCTTTACCTCCACTGAATGAGCATCCGACCACCGGGAAGGAGCGTTTCCTTCCAGACAATCTACTGCTGCTCTGCCCATCTAAATCCACCTTAAATTAACTAATCTTAATAGTCATCCGAAACAACTTTTTACACTTTTCAGTTTTCACAACCTTCAGAGCTCTATTATATATGTTAAATGCTCTCTAGTTAATTATTACCTGTACTTTTACAATTTCCTTATCTTTCAAAAATGGGCATAGGTGACAGAGAAAGGGTGAAAGATGAAGAAAGGATCCAGTGGAGCACTTTTCTCTAAGAACAAGCTTGATAGGGATGCTAGCCATCAGAAATTACAATGTAAAGTGTGTGTCTGTGTCCTAGGGCCCATTCACATGACCCGATACACAGGGAAATGATTGGGATTTGGCAGGGACGGACTGGGAACTTAAAGTGGCCCTGGAAAAAATACTAAAAGTGGCCCCACGTTTTGTTGAGTCCAAACTAATGGAAGGCAGGGCCTGCAATACCATATAGCGGCACATTATACCACCCCAACAGAGCCAAATACCACAGTCCATCATAAAATACTGCCTGGCGTGCCTGCCAGCACGAAAGACATCCCCAACAATTTCTACTGGACACCCATGAGGAGGGCCCAGGAGGCCCCCTGGGCATCAGCCCACCGAGAAACTTCCCTGTAAGGTCTATGGCCAATCCGCCCCTGGGATTTGGGAATGAACAGGTTCTAGCAGAAGTCTGTCTTCAACTTTCCTGAATGATTCTGGGAAAAGCCACACATGTCACACAAGTCGGGGTGACTATGTAGAGAGCAGAAGATAATTAATACAAAGCATTGGTGCGGCCTCATCTTGAATATACAGTTCAGTTCTAGGCACCAGTCAATAGAAGGGTTGCCTCGGAGCTGGAAAAAGTTAAAAAAAAGACCAACTAAACTGATAAGGGACATGAAGGGTCTTAATTATGAGGAAAGATTAAAAGAAATGTATTTAGTCTTGAGAAGAGACGTCTATTAACCTATGCAAATATATAAATAGCCCATACAGACAATATGGTGAAAAGCTGTCTGGAGAAGAAAAAAGTTCAGTCTCCAGAGGGGTCAAGGCTTCTTTATTATAAGAACTGTGAATCTGTGGACTAGTCACCTGAGTATAAACAGTGGACAAGTTTAAAAAGGGCTTAGATGATTTCTTAAAATGTAATAACATTAATGCTTTTTTTAATGTAGAAGTCAGGTTCTCACTCCCCTTTTCCTAATATTCACACCTCCACCAATCCCTTGATTGGATATATACCCTGGATGAGTGTATTAATACCACAATACATTTGTACATACCACTTTTACCATTCATTTTTCTATCTTATTACTTACAGAAACCTCAGAAATTAATTTCCACTGTAAAAAAACTTTTACCAAACTCAGGTTCGGTTCCTAGGTACCACTTGGAGCCGAAACCAAGTCGATTCACTCATTCCTAATTCTCAGCAATTTATGCTGCTGTAAGTCTTCCAGAAGGGCTGGCCTTCATTCTTCTTGCACATCAATAGTTCTTGATTACCCTAAATGGCGGTTCACTGGTTGTCTTTTTTGGATCACTTTTGGCAGATACTCATCACTGCATACTGACCCCTTTCTCTAAGGCCTCCTTGTTATTCTGTCAGCCAACAGATACAGGCTGCAACTAAGACATCACTTGTTAACCAGACATATCTCCAAACATCAGACACAGTTTGACCAGACACAACCCCTTTTATCAGTTCCCCTAGCACAGCTCCTTCTGGCGATATCATTGCTACAGTCTATATTCACCACAAGTTCCTTCTTCTCTTGGCCACCAACTACACTGAATTACATATGAAAAACTGCCATCATAACACGCTAGCATTACTAAGCATCATTTTGAAAAGTGCATGCACATTGTAAAAAATAGTTTTGATGCACAATCAGGTTACATTAACCCTTTTTTTCCAATGAAACTCAACTGAAAAGGAAAGAAAGTACAACTGAAGTGCACAATCCACATCCTGTCGGGAGAATATACACATTAAAGGGTTTGTCCGAGTTATGAAAAAAAAAATATAGCACTGTAAATCTGATGGGCAGCAATATATAATTAAGTTAAGCAAGTTTTAGGCAAAAAAAATATATATTTCCTCATTTCCCTCGTTCTCTTCTGGCCCTTTGTTTACATGCAGTAACTACAATCTCTGCCCCTCCCCCTGCTCTGCAAAGGGAGTAAATACAAGTGCTGCCCTGAGTGACATGTCTGCCTGCTAGGATACTCAGCAGCATGTTGTATGTGTGGGACTACAATTCCTAGCTGTAAGGCTAAGGCTACGCGACGACAGTTGTCGCACGACATTGTCTCGCACCAATGTCACACGACAATTTTTATAATGGAAGTCTATGGTGTTGCACTGCGACATGCTGCGACTGCGACACGACAGTCGCAGAAAAGTCCATCCAGGATGGGTTTTTCTGCGACTGTCGTGTCGCAGTCGCAGCATGTCGCATGTCGCAGTGCGACACCATAGACTTCCATTATAAAAATTGTCGCGCGACATTGGTGCGACAACTGTCGCGCGTGTAGTTGTGCACTATGTGTCGCGCAACTTACTGTCGCGCGACACATGTCGTCATGTAGCCCTAGCCTAAAATGACACTGCTGATACACACAGGATCTTCCCCCTACCTGTTCTTGTGCAATACTCTACAGATCTTCTCTAGTCTGTCAGCTCCTGGGCCCAGCATTTGTCTCCTCAGTGCCTGCAGCTACTCAGTAAAGCCTTCATCCCTGAGTATGTGCTGGCTGAAGGGGCTAAAGTTTTATCTGAAAGAATCCAGGGAGAGAGCAGACAGCAGCCGGTAGTGCAGGGGTGTGTGGCAAGCACAGTGACGTCTCGTACAGACACATACAAGTGCATCTCAATTTTTTTTCAGTAATTCAGTTCAAAAAGTGAAACACATATATTATATAGAGTCATTACACACAGAGTAAACTTTTTCAACTGTTTTTATTTATGTTAATATTGATAATTATGGCTTACAGCCAAGGAAAACCCAAAAGTCATTATCTCAGAAAATTAGAATAATTAAACCAAAACACCTGCAAAGTCTTCCTAAGCCTTTAAAAAGGTCCCTTAGTCTGGTTCAGTAGGCAACACAATCATGAGGAAGACTGCTGACTTAACAGATCTCCAGAAGGCTGTCATTGACACACTCCACAAGGAGGGTAAGCCACTAAAGGTCATTGCTAAAGAAGCTGGCTGTTCACAGTGCTGTATCAAATCATATTAATGAAAAGTTGAGTGGAAGGAAAAAGGGTGGTAGAAAAAAGGTGCACAAGCAACAGAGAGAACCGCAGCCTTAATAGAATTGTTAAGAAAATGCCTTTCCTAAATTTGGGGGAGATTCACAAGGAGTGGACTGCTGCTGGAGTCAGTGCTTAAAGAGCCAGCACTCACAGATGTATCCAGGACATGGGCCACTCATGACCAATAGACAACACCAGAAGCGTCTTACCTGGGCCAAGGAGAAAAAGAACTGGACTGTTGCTCAGTGGTCAAAGGTGTTGTTCTCAGATGAAAGTAAATTTTGCATTTCATTTGGAAATCAAGGTCCCAGAGTCTGGAGGAAGAGTGAAGCGGCACTCAATCCAAGCTGCTTGAGGTCTAGTGCGATGTTTCCACAATCAGTGATGGTTTGGGGAGCCATGTCATCTGCTGGTGTATGTCCACTATGTTTTATCAAGACCAAAGTCAGTGTAGCCGTCTACCAGGAAATTTTAGAGCACTTCATGCTTCCCTCTGCCGACAAGCTTTTTGGTGATGGAATTTTTATTTTCCAGCAGGACTTGGCACCTGTCCACACTGCCAAAAGTACCAATACCTGGTTTAATAACCACAGGATCACTGTGCTTGATTGGCCAGCAAACTTGCCTGACCTTAACTCAATAGAGAATCTATGGGGTATTGTCAAGAGGAAGATGAGAGACACCAGACCCAACAATGCAGACGAGCTGAAGGCTGCTATCAAAGCAACCTGGGCTTCCATAACACCTCTGCAGTGCCACAGGCTGATCGCCTCCATGCCACGCTGCATTGATGCAGTCATTCATGTAAAAGGACCCCCAACCAAGTATTGAGAGCATTTACTGTACATGCTTTTCATTTTGCCAACATTTCTGTGTTTAAAAAAAAAATTACAGTTTGTCTAATATAATATTATAATTTTCTGAGATAATGACTTTTGGGTTTTCCTTGGATATAAGCCATAATCATCAACATTAACAGAAATAAACACTTGAAAAAGTTCACTCTGTAATGACTCTATATAATATATGTGTTTCACTTTTTGAATTTAATTACTGAAAAAAAAACTTTTTGATGATATTCTAATGTATTGAGATGCACTTGTATCTGTTCTCTCAGGCTTGTGCACGAAACATCAGCAGAACAGGGGAAGAAGCTGACATCACAGGTCATGTGACCCTGATTGAACTCTGAGAAAGCAGCAGCTGTAGAAGCAGAAAGGGCATGACAAAGCTGTTACATTTAATTAGTTAGAAACATACAAAGAACAAAAAAATAACTTGAACAACCCCTTTAACCTATCACATGTGAAGCAATCCTCAAGTCACTGACCACAGTGAACTCTCTGGTAGAGTGGGTTCTAGAAACTCCCTACTTGTAAACTTCAGGAACTGACTGTTCACTGCCTAATAAATCCCACCCCTTGGCAGGTACCATTGTATTAAAGGGAACCTGTCATCAACTTTATGCCGACTGTACTGAGGGCAGCATAAAATAGTGACAGAAATGCTGATTTCAGCAGTGTGTCTCTCTTGAGCTAAAAGTGAGTGGTTGCTGAGAACCAACATCACAAACATTGCATCCCAGGCCTTGAAAAGAGTCAAATCTACCTGAGAAGTGTCATGGTTATTCCTAATCTCCTGCTCTCCTGCCTATCTGCTGATGATTGGCAGTTCTCTCCTAGAGAGAAAGGGAGAAAACTAGGTAGAAGCCTGTCAGTCATTATCAGGTGGCAGGGAAAGCAGGAATTCATGAATAACCATGACTCTTCTCATGAAGATTTCACTCTTTTCCAGGCCTAACCTGCAATGTTTGTGATGTTGGTTCTCGGCAACCACTTACTTTTAAAGGGGTTCTGCAGTTTTTTCAAACTGATGATCTATCCTCTGGATAGATCATCAGCATCTGATCGGCGGAGGTCCGACACCCGGGACCCCCGCCGATCAGCTGTTTGAGAAGGCAGCGGCGCTGCAGGAGCGCCGCGGCCTTCTCTGTGTTTACCGCAGGCCCAGTGACGTCACGACTAGTATCACTGGCCTGGGCGGGGCTAAGCTCCATTCATGTGAACAGAGCTTAGCCCCGCCCAGGCCAGTGATAGTAGTGGTGACGTCACTGGCCTGCGGTAAACACAGAGAAGGCCGCGGCGCTCCTGCAGCGCCGCTGCCTTCTCAAACAGCTGATTGGCAGGGGTCCCGGGTGTCGGACCCCCGCCGATCAGATGCTGATGATCTATCCAGAGGATAGAAAAAACTACAGAACCCCTTTAACTTATAAATGACAGACCGCTGAAATCAACTCGCCTGTCTCTACTTTATTCTGCTGTTAGTATGGGTAGCATAAAGGTGATGACAGGTTCCCTTTAAGATATACAGTGTTATTCATTCCTCCTATCAGTGGTTTTAATATAACGGTTGGAAGGTATATACAGCATTTTGGTCATAATGAGAAATCAATGCTATTAATATTCATTTTTTCAAAGTTCTGCATGTTTATTGACTCCTCACTGTGAAGGGTTAATTCATCTACTCTTGAAAAATAACTTTCTTTGGCCAAAGAGTGGGATTATTGCCTGATGACTCATATTGTTCTGGATGCAATATCACATTCCAGTTGCAGCAGTCCAAATTAATAAATTGTAGTATTATATAGTGGCTCCTGCCTATTCCTCTGGGTAAGATAAATACTGGGCTGTTTTAACACATTGGTGGTCCTAGTGCAACAGTTTCACAAGTTCCCCATCTCGAACATTGTTCTTTATCTTCTGAAGTCTATACAGTTAAATATTATAAAAACTATTTTATCTGTTTAGGGAACCTTTTTTAGACATAGGAATGGGAAATGTTTTGACTCACAGGTGACATTTTCTCTAAGTGTGGTCATTCTCCTTGCCTTTTCTTCTCTATCTGACCCAGACTATTGTGACAACTTCTCCCAGCAATGACTCATCCCTGTGGAGGGGGCAGACCAGATAACTTTCCTTGGTTTCAAGCACATCATCACCATCATCTCGAACATATACTTCCCTTTCTGCTCCTTCCTTAACAATACCATGCTTCTCCTAATAATGTACATGGTGCTACCCTCAATGCCTTCATTGCCCTCAAAATATAATGACAACTATATTTGTGTCTGCACACAGTAGTAGTGCCACTAATACGGTAGGAGTGCCTCACACATGGTGCCCTCCCCACATTAATAATGACCCTTACCACCCCTACACAGTAATGGTTATTAACAAGACATGAGTCCTGTTTGTGAATATTGTGTGTACTACATAAAAAAACTTACCAAAAGTACTGGTACTGTATATTGTAATTACTAGTTATAGTATTAGGTCCTGAAGACCTTAATTAGTAGCAGGGTCATATTTAGGAGGGGTTTGGTGGGTCATTTGCTACGTGTGCAGGGTGCCAGGGGGTGCCAATAAGCCACTCTATCTTAAAGGGGTTATCCAGGAAATAATAATGATGATTTATCCTCAGGATAGGTCATCATTATAACATTGATCGGGGTCTTAGTCTGGGCATTCGCCAGAGCTCTTTGGGCCCCTTTCACCTTTCCAAGCTCATTGCTGTACACCGTATAGCAGCTATGCTTGGTATTGCAGCTCAGCCTCATTCAATTCAATGGAACTAAGCTGCAACAAAGCCATATAACCGATGTATGATGATGTTACATGACTCCTATATCGCCCGGCCTCTTCTAACAGCTAATCAGAGGGGTCATAGGAGTCGGCCCTCCTCTGATCTGATATTGATGACCTATCCTTAGAATAGGTCATCAATATTAATTCCCGGATAACCCCTTTAACCAATGTTTATATATATAAATATATATATATATATATATATAGTGGGCCAAGGGCACCAAGTGAAGGAAAGCCTAGACCAAATGGTGGAGTTGCTGTTGCCTGTCTAGAGTTTGCAATACTATAAGCAGTGTCTATTGGATTCAGATGTATTTGAAAACTTGTTAGGAGCTTTAGGCAGGGTGCCTTTTTAGCAATGCATCATCAGAAAAAAAATATGCAAAGAGGTATCTCCCAGGGAAAAAGAACCAGTCTGACTAGTCAACAAGCTTTGGAACATGACAAACGTGTTGGAAGGTAAATATAGCCTGGATTTTCTTTTCTGTGAATTTCTGTTTTTTGTCAAGTAACTGATGGTTACTTTTATTAAAAGCAACTTAACTTTTAATAAAGTTTGGGGTTACAATTCCCAGAACAATCTTCTTGAGGTCTATGAGCAGTTGATAAATGACTCTTCCTTTTCCTGCTATGAGGCAGCGCCATCTAGAGGTAACTGAGAGGATTGTGCTCACCGACATTCAGTCCTGTTCTGTCCTTTTTGCCGTAACAACCACAACAAAAAAGGTTTCCTAGCAACAAGCGTAAAGGGCAAAAGAGAATGAGCATTGTGCTGAATGTCTACAGACGTCTTCAATGGAGGCTAAAAGCTCAGGTGAGATAAGACTCTGGATCATACTGTCCCTCTCTTGTCTCTGTAGGAAAGCCTATGCGTGATTACTCCATGGATTGAGTTGTAATGCTACCTGAACAGCAAACAAGTACATCTGCTCACACAAATAGCTTCATGTAAAAGTTCTCTATAAATGTTGGGTATGCATGTCTCCACCTGTTACAGTCTTCAAAGTACCAGATTTGTTCAGTCTATACCGCCAAGAATCCTTATATTAATATTTCAGACACAGCCTGTGGCGCCATGTGTCATCCTATCCGTGGTCTACTGCATTTGTGTATTCAGGTAGAGATACTGTGAATTTCATACCAAATCAATTAAAAATGTCCCCAATATACACCCCTCTTTTTTATTTGGTTTATTAAAGGGGTTGTCTTTTTTCGGGCTCATGCACACAACCGTATGTATTTTGCGGTCCGCAAAACACGGATTCACAAAAAATACGGATGACGTCCGTGTGCATTCCGTATTTTGTGTAACGGAACAGCTGGCCCCTAATAGAACAGTCCTATCCTTGTCCATTATGCAGACAATAATAGGACGTTCTATTTTTTGTGGAATGGACATACACAAACGGAGTAACTTCCTTTTTTTTGCGAACCCATTGAGATGAATGGTTCCGCATACAGTCCACAAAAAACCCTAACGGACATGGAAAGAATATACATTCGTGTGCATGAGGCCTAAAGCAAATGGCATTTATTATGTAGAGAAAGTTAATACAAGGCACTTATTAATGTATTACAATTGTCCATATTGCTTCCTTTTCTGGCTGGATTCATTTTTGCCATCTCATTATACACTGCTCATTCCCAGGGGTTACGGCCACCGCTGCAGAGCAGATATGATGTGGCTGGAATGGGAGCTGCTGTGCATGTGTACCTATGTGCACTTCCACGGACGTGGCCACCAGAGGGGCCAGCGCTTTTTCCAATAGTGTGCAAGTACGACCACCAAGGGTGGTCATAACCTCTGGAAACAGGCAGTGCATAATGCAATGGAAAAATGAATCAAGCCAGTAATTGAGGCAATATGGACAATCACAATTCATTAGTAAGTGCCTTATAGTAACTTTGTCTATGTGATAAATGCCATTCGCTGAAGTGAGACAACCCCTTTAATGGATTTCCATAACTTACAATAAGGGCTTATGCACACAACCATGTGCATGCCATGCCCATGCACCGACTGTGTGCCCGCCGTCTGTGGATGCGGACCCATTCACTTGAATGGGGTCCGCCATCTGCATCCGACAGTCCACACTACAAAAAAAATTGTGTGTGCAAGTCGAATGGGTGTTTGCAGAACATAATACGGGCTGGTACAGCGGTCGTGTACATGAGCCCTAAGCAGCTACAAAAAAAAGTGCTTACAAAACGATACAGCAAATTCGTCCTATCGGACAGTGCACAAGTAGACATCTCACACATAGCGTATAATGTTAACCTATCACTTTAGGGCACATGGTTCATGGGGGAGTCAGAATCACTGGCATTGGCATCTGTGACTGTTAAAACTGAAGAACGAAAAGAGCCCCTACCAGGTGCCCCATTTTTCATTTTTTTTAGCAGCAGATTTGCTAATTCTTGTACTTCTCTTTTGCCGTCCAAGATGGCCGCACTACTTCTCATCCTATCTGATACACACTGGTAGCCCAAGGCATTTCCTACTAATCCAGCTTGGCTCTTGGATTGGTCAGCATTGTTCATGTGAGCAGTTCTGGCCAATCCAAGGGCAGCAGGAAGCGTCTTGGGCTACCAAATGCACAGTGTGTATCAGACAGTCTGAGAAGCGGTGTGGCCATCTTGGATTTGGATCTTGAATTGACGGATTTGTAGCTACAAAGATGAAAAGGAGGTCACCAGGTAAGTGATCTGTTCATTCCCTAGTTTATGTGAGCTTCATTCACATCTACGTTTTCAATTCCGGTTTTGAGATCCGGCAGAGGATCTCAAAACCGGAATTAAACGGTTCAGTTTTGCCCCCATTCATTGTCAGTGGGGACAAAACTGATCAGGATACATATGTATTTTGGTGCCGGACACGAAACCGCTGCAAGTTTTGTGTCCAGTTTGCGAAACAGAACAAATAGGATCCAGCATGAAAATCAATTGTCAATGGTGCCGGATTAGCAAAAAAAAAACTGATCCGGCACCCATTGACTGGTTTGTTCAGTTTTGATTCCATACAACCGGATCCAGCTAACACAGATGCATCAGGATGTATTAAACAGCACCAATCTGTTTAATTCCGGTTTTGAGATCCTCTGCCGTAGGATTGCAACGCAGATGTGAAAGTAGCCTGACTCAGTCATCCACAGGGGCTAAAGTGTCTGCAGATGCACACCATGAGGACCACACCTTCTGAAACTTTTGTGGGCATTTACAGTTCTGGTATATTACCTTCTCAAAAGTAAATATGTTATTAATCAGGGCCTCCCTTTGTGTCAAGAGTATTTGGTGCTACAATTGCTATCCGTCAGATTGTAATCTTTCTGGCCTTAAAACAGTGTTTCCCGCAGGAATTTTTTTTTGGTGGTACAACCATTAGATGTCATCCAGTAAACAAAGAAATCAGAATTTAGCATCTAGTATAGGGCTGGCACCCATGTTAGAGCTTAAACAGAGGGTGCCCACCTAACATTGGTCAGGCTCTGCCTACCCACTTCATTTGTGAATAGTACTAGTAGCGGAGCACTGGGGCCTGATAGATTCTGGTACCTGCAGCTGAGATGAGCGCTTGGATGAGGCCCGGCTCTGATGGGGCCTGTTACATGTTAGTGAAGACTGGGGGCAGTGGGGGACATTACTGGGGCAGTGGAAGGATATTACTGGAGGGCAGTGAGGGACATTTTAGGGGGGGCAATGGGGAACATTACTGGGGGCAGTTCAAGGACACTACTGTGGGCACTATAGGGATATTACTGTGGATAGGTACATTAGTGGGGGGATATTATTATATAAAAACATTCCAAACTTTGAACATGAGCACCATGAAATCCATTACAACAACATGGCAAGAATATGGCACAACTATAAACCTGACAGGAGTCACCAAAACTAACAGAATGAGCAAGGAGGGCATTAATAGGAGATTCAACAAAGACATCTCATAACACTGAAGAAGCTCCACAGATACAGAGCGGAGATTGAAATATCTGTCTATAAGACCCCTTTATGGAACAGTGGTCAGAAAAAAAATCCATTGGTAAAAGAAAAACATAAGAATATATGTATGCTTGGAGTTCACCAAACAGCATGTGGCAGACTCCCCAAACACATAGAAAAAGGTTCTCTGGTCAGATGAGATTAGGGGCTCATGCACACAAATGTATTTTTTTGTCTGTCTCTGTTCCATTTTTTCTTGCTGCCTGTATGCGGAACCATTCACTTTAATGGGGCAGCAAAAAAAAAACAACGGGAATTACTGTGTCTGTATTCCACATCTGTATGTCCGCATAGCCGTTCAGCAAATAAATAGAACATGTCCAATTATTGTCCACATTAGGGACAAGGATAGGACTGTTCTATTAGGGGCCAGCTGTTCCATTCTGAAAAATGCAGAATAAACACATGATAAATTCTCCTTGCAAACCCAAGGCTTCTTGTCACCCCAAGAACACCATTCCCACAGTGAAGCATGATGGTTGCTGCACCATGTTGTGGGAATACTTTTCACCAGCAGGGACTGCAAAACTGGTAAGGAATAAACAAAAGATGGATGGCAGTAAATACTGGGCAATTCTTGAGGAAAACCTGTTTCAGTCTGTTTGGCTACTTTCACACCTCTGCTGTGAAACTCCGGCATGCCTGTTCGGCAGACAAGTGGAGAATCGGCCCAACAAGAACCGCAGCATTCAGCGGTTTGTGTCTAGCCGGTTCTCCGCTTGTCTGCTGGAGTGTGCACGGATCTCTGCCAGACCCCATTATTCTTAATGGGGCCGGTGGACATTCCGTCTGCATCTCGCAGTGCCGGTGAATTCCGGCAGGCTGTTTTCTGCTGATACAGCATGCCGGAATTCACATCAGAGGTGTGAAAGTAGCCTTAGAGATTTGAGACAGGGATGGAGGTTCACCTTCCAGCAGGACGATGACCCAAAATCTACTGCTCAGGCTACACTGGAGTGTTTTAATGGGAAACATTTAAATCTTCTAGTCAGAGCCCAGACCTCAATCCAATGGAGAATCTGTGGCATGACTTGAAGACCACTGTACACCAATGCAGCCCATCTAGTGTGAAGGAGCTGGAGCAGTTTTACCATGAAGAATGGAAAAAATCTCACTAACCT
This sequence comes from Rhinella marina, assembly GCA_900303285.1. Classification (NCBI taxonomy): domain Eukaryota; kingdom Metazoa; phylum Chordata; class Amphibia; order Anura; family Bufonidae; genus Rhinella; species Rhinella marina. The sequence goes on along the minus strand of ONZH01000185.1, from coordinate 62,142 downwards.
ACTCCAAAAGACTTGCAAGTGTAATTGCAGTAAAAGGTGGGTCCTCAAAGTACTGACTTTCAAGGGGTGAATACTTACGCACAGAGGTATAGCTAGGCCTTCCAATACCTGGGGCAAGGGTGCTGTTTACGAGAATTTTTTTACACTAAGCCACTACGACCAATGCATAACTATACTCACCCAGTCCCAATTACCTAATAAAATCTAGAGTACATTTCGGTACCAATATACCTTGCAATAAATGAAAGAACTGGTCCTACCACATCTAAGGTGTCCAGGTGTGTCCATGTGATATCCACTGGATATGGAACAAGATCCGGAGCAAAAAGAATAATTACATAAGGAAGGGATGGTAGCTGCCCCTTTAAAATCCCCAGCAGGGGGCGCTGTGCTGGCCCTGTAAGACCAAGCTATCCCAGAAATCATTTAAAGGGTCAACACGAGTTTTCAAAAAAGCATTTTGATGGGGCAGAGAGACATATCAAAAGTTTTGATTGGTGAAGGTCTGAGTGCTGAGACCCCCACCGATTCCTAAAACGAGGAGAGAGAAGCAATTGCATATCACTCTCTTTCTCTCTCCTCACTGCAGAGGATGGGATCAAGAGGGGACCATAGACTTTCTATTAAGCCCATGTCCTGCAGCTTGGGGGGTAAGTTCGATATGCGAGGGGTTCTCTGTCTTAGTTTGTCTTAGTGATCGGTGGGGATTACAGCGCTCAGACCGCCACCAATCAAAACTTTTCATATGTCTCTATGACATCAAAAGTCTTTTTTAAAACGCAGTGACCCTTTAAAACGTAGGATTCAGTCCGGATGTGTTCAGGGTGCGTTCCGGAAAACTCGCACCAATCCGCACGCAATGGCAGTCAGTTTCGACTGCGATTGCGTACGTTCGTTCAGTTTTTTCCACACTGGTGCGATGCGTATGGATGCATTTCGCACGCGCATGATAAAAAACTGAATGTTTACAAACAACATCTCTAAGCAACCATCGGATGCAACCATTGCGTGTGGATTCAATAGGGCCAGGGCTGTGTGAAAAACACAAAATATAGAACATGCTGCGATTTTTACGCAACAGGTGAACTGATGCGTGAAAAATATCGCTCATGTGAAAAGACCCATTGAAATGAATGGGCCAGGATTCAGTGCGGGTGTAATGCGTTCGCATCACGCATTGCACCCGCGCGGAAATCTTGCTCGTGTGAAAGGGGCCTTACTGATTATCTATGGAAAAATGCCTGCAAAATACAAAGGAAATAGTAACAGTTTGTTATCATGAGGATCCCCGGGACACCACTTAATGCACGTTACACCCCCCACCCCCCTCCCCCATGTACTGAGTGAACTTTGTAGAATGGATATACAATCCATTAGACTACAATAATTTCAGCACAGAATAGAATTTTATTATTCAAGACATGTTTAGAAGTGCTCCATTCTCTGTCAGGAAACGTCCATCACTTACCAGTGAAGGGAAAATGTTCTGCAGCTGTGTATGTCATTATTTATTGCTTGACTTTTAGATCCCAAAGCTTTTAAAACATCACATTTACAGTATTGCTAAATGGCACCGCATTGTCAGATTTCACTTGTGCCTTAAGTGACACATTGAAGTGTTTCATATAATTCAGAATCTCCGGTTATCCTCTGCTTCCAGTTAGCAATTGCTATCCGTCTTCACCCACCCCAAAATCCACACCCTCCCATGCAGTCCATCTTCCTAATGAGAAGCTTCAAATGAGCTCAGCAAAATTATACAAGACGAATCCACACTCTAAGAGAAGCCAAAGTGGAAACTGGGGTAGAAGAAGGAACACCTCTGAAGGTCATATAAAAGCTCAACAGGAGGATGTCAGGAACATGATACCAGCTAACATTAGACACAAGTATGGCAGCTCCGTGGTTGCCCAGCTTATTTCTCCAGAGCAGGTGAGATGTGTGGTGTAGAAAAATTTTCTTAAGTCTGCTCCATAACATTTTTCAAATAAGCCTTTCTTCTTGTCCCACATAGGCAAGAAGCTGTTTGAATGAGGAGAGACCAGATTGCCACCAAGGGTATTGCATACCAAGAATGAGAATAAAACCCTGTTTCATGGAGGATTATCGACATAAGATCTATTATGAACTGGGACATTGCCTCCGTAGTAATCTGTTTCCAGGTCTTGCTCCATCTCTTGTTGGCTACCTTCGACTTCCCCTACTCTCTGGCCCTCTTTTACTTACTTCTTATGATTTTGCATTTTCAAAATGTTCAAAATTGTTCCTTAAAGTGACCCTCTGGTTCAGGAGTAAAAAAATCACATTAACTAAAGAACAAACAGATCACTTACCTGGTGCCCTCTTTTTCATCCATCATTTCCCAGGTTCCACTTCTGTCACCCAGGATGTCTGCACCACTTCTCAGACTACCTGATGCATACTGTGTATTTGGTAACCCAGGACACTTCCTGCTGCCCTTGGATTGTCTAGCACTGCTTACGTGAATGATGCTGACCAATCCAAGAGCAGAATGGACAAGTAAGAAGTGCCTTGGGCTAACAAGTGCACAGGGTGTATCAGGTAGTCTGAGAAGCGGTGCAGCCATCTTGGATGGTAGAAGAGGAGTCCGAAAATTAGCGGATCTGCAACTAAAAAGATAAGTGTTCTGTTTGTTCCCCAGTTAATGTGAATGTTTTTTTTTCTTGAACCGGAGGGATTCTTCAAAGAGATATTCTGATTATATCAAGTTATTCCCCATGTAAAGGATAGGGAATTGCTATCAGATCGATGGAGGTCTGACCTCTGGGACCTCTTCAGATTACAAGAACCTGAGCCCCGTACCCCATGTGGCCCCCTAAATCAATGAAGCAGCCAATCGAGCATGCACACTGATGTCTCTGTGGAACTGCCAGAGATAGCCGAGTACAGTGCTTGGCAAACTTGGTCAGACCCATAGACTTTAAATAGAGGATCAGCGTCCACGCCAAACCACTGCTCCATTCAATCTCCTACTTACTGCACTCATGCAGTGCAAAGGAATGGGGGTCTCAGAACCTCTGTTCTGCTAATTGTGGGGTCCTAGCAATGGAGTCCCAAGCAATCAAACAATTATTACCTATCATGTGAATAGGTGATCCATGTCGATTGTAGGACATCTCCTATAATGCATTCTACTATACATGTAAGACATTAGCATGTAGTGGACATATGGAGCAGGCTCACACTCTGAGCTCACTCCGTACTTGGTGGGTACTGGCTTTATAATACAGCTGACACCCACTGGCAGTGACCCTAGATCAACGATGATGCCAATCTCGTTTATTTAACCCCTTAGATGCCACTGTCAATAGCGACCACGTGGGGTTAGACACAGGCAGGGGGCTTCCCTCTGTCCTCCGATCGGAACCCCAGCCTTGAGAAGACTCCCAGCACTGACATAGCAAACTGCCTGCTAAACTGTGTCTGTGCTTAGCAGGCAGCCTGTCAGAATCACATAGACTGCAATTATATTGTATTGCAGTCTATGGTACAAATGATCAGAAGATCGTGTATAAAAGTCCCTATAGGGGACTACAAATTCCAGTAATTTTTTAAGTTAAAAGAAAAAAACAAATAAATGATAATAAATAAATTAAAATATTAAAAATTCAAATCATCCCCTTTCACAGTTTTACATATAGATACTGCCATGTCTAAAAATGTCCAAAAATATGTTTCTTGCGTGGTGAATGCCGTAGTGAAAAAAAAAATGTAATGCTCGATTAGCCATTTTTTGGTCACCTTGTCCCCACAAAATTGAATAAAATGCGATCAAAAAATCAGGTGCAACATGAGGAGAGTCATCTCTATTCAATCAGGATAACATGCTGTGTCCAGCCATTGGGTGACAGAGCATCGATGCCTATGATGAGTTACTCCTTTCTATTGCTCACTTGTTACATTTTGCAATGTTATTTCCTCAGCCAGTATATGCGAAGCTGCCACTTGTCAGCGAGTATATGAAAAGCTGTCTCTTGTCTGATTTGTGCTGTCTAATGTTGTAAATCAGCCTCTGTTCTGACTTCCCAATATAGTCACTATCAATTCTCCACTCTTGTATTATATGGTGTCATACCTCTTGCAGGGGCGCCCATAGAACAGAATAGCTTGGTGCATGACTCCTATACGGCAGAAGTGAATGAGAAAGGAAGGCTGGAAAGACACAATACTCATCACTGGTATGGAAGGAGGACCGATGAGTTAGGTATGTATCATTTTATTTAAAACCAATATGTTGGAGACTTTGCTTGTGTGCCTAGCAGGGGCAGACTGGGAACTTAAAGTGGCCCTGGAAAAAGTACTGAAAGTGGCCCCATTTTGTAGTTGGGTCCAAATTGATGGAAGGCAGGGCCAGCAATACCATATTGTGGCACATTATACCACCCCAACAGAACCAAATACCACAGTCCATCACAAAATACTGCAGCAGCACAAAATTCATCCCCAAAAACTTCCACTCGTCTGCCGTAAGAAGGGCTCAGGCAGCCCTCTGGGCATCGGCCCCCAGGGAAATTTCCCTGTAAGGTCTATGGCCAATCCGCCCCTGGTGCCTAGGAGACGTAAGTTGAAGCCCTTGGGAGACTCTGCTTGTGTCCTTAGAGACGTAACTTGAAGTTTCTGGAACCCGATGCTTAATCTGTACAAGGGCACCCAACTATAATGTGATAATATAATATTGGACACCACTTGTGTGGTAGAGGGAATGTTTTGCCCTTTGTGCAACTGCGACTTATGTGCCCCCTATAGTGTGCCTCTATTATTTTCTCTCTCAGGCTACTATACTTTTATTGCTAATACACCTATCTATAGCTGTTGATTCCTTTGCAGTTACTGTAATTGACCTAGGCATTTTCATATCCTTGGGAAAAAAATAGACAAAAAAGACTGCTTAGAAAAAACTGCAAAAAATGTAACAATAGAGGGTCCTGAGATACCATTGCACCCAGAGCCCTTTTGCCAGCAGGTATCATGAGCTTATACATAAAGTCATATGTTATTTCTCATAACTTCTTCATAGACATGAACGCTTAACATGGCCCAACATGCATGTTAAGTTCAGTGGGGGAACTTAATGTAGCTGTCTTACATTTAGACCTTTTTCTACACTTTTTCTACCTTTTTCTACTAGCTGTTGTGCTGCAACCTGCGCCTGAAATACGCCTAATATAGGTGTATGTCGGCTTAATAAATGACCCCCATTGTGTTTGGCCCACATGAATACAATCAGGTAGATATACTCTACTTTATCTAAAATACATGCAGATGGTCATTTTATGCATTTTATTTTATCTACAATACATGTAGATGGTCATTTCATGCATTTTATTTTATCTACAATACATGTAGATGGTCTTTTTTTGCAGACTTTTGCTTTTATTTTCAGAACAGCAGTTGATTTTAAAATAACCAATGAATATTTTTGAAGGTTTAGAGAATAAAGGAATTTTTTTAGAGTGAAAATTGAGACTGTGAAGATGAGTAGAAATAGTTCCTTTTATGTACTAATAGCAACAAAACTTCTTAATTATTTGAACCAGGTTTTCACTGTAATGTCAAAGGGCCAAAACAATTTTCCAGTTTTTCTAATTTATCTATGTCCCTATTGACATGACCTTCACAGGACTGCAGATATCTTCAGTGAGGACAATTGCAACCACATACTCTACAGTATAGCAAACACACAGGCCTAGTCTAGCTGGATAATTCTACATGACATCATTTTGAATATGGCAGTGATCCTGTGGCTGACCGGTGTCCTCTACTTTTCCAGGCAGGTGGCATGAGAGGAACTTTAATTACCTCAACCTAAAGAAGGCTGTAGAGCAGAGAACCTCTCAGAAGTGAAACATGACAATAAAACTTCTTCCCTCGCAATCTGACTCTTTTTATAATGAATACACCATACTTCAACTTTGACGTGATTTTTCCCAACCATTGTTTCACAATTGTTTCTTATTCTAATTGTATTTCGTCTAGAGTTTACTTTACCGTCAAGTATGAATTCAGGTTTTTGCCCATAAAGGGATTGATCTCCCGACCTAATCGACAAAAAAATATTATATGTAACAGACAGTGGATATGGACCCACTCCGCCAACTAACCAACTTTGGGCTAAACCTAAGGGCATTGTACTGGTATTCACCTTGTAACCCCTGTACAGGGATCTGGACTTCATTTTAGGAAACCAACCAGGCTGTTACCTCCTGGAGTAGTCCTGGTGTATTTGGCAGCTGACCCATGGTGATCAGAGATGCCAATGCGAATGTAATCTAGATAGCAGATCCAGTCAGGCAGCAAGAAGCTATATAAGACACAGACCAAGGTCAGGACATGTGATGTGAGAGCAGAATCAGTAGTCAGGTTGAGTGTGGTACACAGGTAGTCACTAAGGAGGGCATCTTAAATACCCAGGGAGAACCAGCCTTTGGCTAAGTACACATTTGAAAGTGCACGCGCTCACACTTGGACTCTTATAGGGCCAGCACATGCACTGCACCCCAGGAGACAAGACAAGCCTACCAGCTCATGCAGGCCTCAGCTTGCAGAAGTCACAGCCTGTGCTGGCGCCACCGGCTAGAAGGACAGGAGAGAGAGCGTGGCCCCAGGCGGGGACCAGAAGGGAAAAAGATGCGGTGTCTGTGCCCACAGGAGAGAGCGGGAGCATGGGTGGCACTGACAAGCATATCAATGTATATGGGGCCAACTTGACAAAATACGGTTTTGGCATGCCGGATTTCAACATTCATGATCCTTTGTCCCCCTGTGTCCCACCTAGGTATCAGCACTGGCAGGGGTGTCTGGCAGCGGTTTTTTGTCTTCTCCTTGTGGGTGTAAATATGGAGTGTGCATGTTTGTGGCAGAGCAGGGGCAATAGCTGTAAAAATTAATGAACATTTGACTGACTATATACATATGTATGGCCACTTTTACATATCACAGGGCCCATCAGTGGTTTCCTATACATACAGGATACTGTTACAGGGTGACAAAGGTGTCATCATCCTGATGAAGGTAGTAGGGTGAACCTATGGTTAGTGCTGAGCGAATCGAGGTCAAAGGAATTGAATTTGATCCAAATTTCAGGAAAAATTTGATTTGCTGCTAATCTGAATTTACTCTCACTTCGTGGTAGCAAATCAATTTTCCCTAAAATGGCGGTAAAAGCAAAAAATACATACTCACCTCATCCATTTGTGCGCGAATAGGCTGTCACAGCCATTTTGATTGAAGATACCATGCAAAATCTTGTGCGGGGTGATGTATGACGTCACCACACCGGCAATCTGGCCAAGCGCGGTGACGTCATCAGCTGTGATGGCTGCGATGGCCTCTACGTGAGCAAATAGATAAGGTGAGTATTTTTTATTTATTTTTTTACCCTGATTAACCCCTGAAAGACCTAAATGGTAGCCTCAGATACTCCAATCAGCGATGAACGCAGCATCTGAGGAGTTCAATGATGGGGGACAGTGCAATCGCGGTTCCTCGTCATTGCGCCCGCTACATACAAAGAAATGCACTTTGTGATGAAGTAATTTGTCACAAATCGAATTTCTTTATGAAATTCAGCGAAGCAGCCAAATCAAATTTTTCATAACTTTGGTTGTCTATGCCTATGATATTATGCACTGAGGGACCCTATGGAAACAGAATTTTGGAGATGATGAATATCAAGTTTAGTCAGACTCTGTAGTCTTTTTAACAACCATTACATACTACAGGGTGGGCAATTTATATGGATACACCTAAATAAAATGGGAATGGTTGGTGATATTAACTTCCTGTTTGTGGCACATTAGTATATGGGAGGGGGAAAACTTTTCAAAATGGGTGGTGACCATGGCGGCCATTTTGAAGTCAGCCATTTTGGATCCAAGTTTAGTTTTTTCAATGGGAAGAGGGTCATGTGACACATCAAACTTATTGAGAATTTCACAAGAAAAACAATGGTGTGCTTGGTTTTAACCTAGTAACTTTATTCTTTCATGAGTTATTTACAAGTTTCTTACCACTTATAAAATGTGTTCAAAGTGCTGCCCATTGTGTTGGATTGTCAATGCAACCCTCTTCTCCCACTCTTCACACACTGATAGCAACACCGCAGAAGAAATGCTAGCACAGGCTTCCAGTATCCGTAGTTTCAGGTACTGCACATCTCGTATCTTCACAGCATAGACAATTGCCTTCAGATGACCCCAAAGATAAAAGTCTAAGGGGGTCAGATCGGGAGACCTTGGGGGCCATTCAACTGGCCCACGACGACCAATCCACTTTCCAGGAAACTGTTCATCTAGGTATGCTCGGACCTGACACCCATAATGTGGTGGTGCACCATCTTGCTGGAAAAACTCAGGGAACATGCCAGCTTCAGTGCATAAAGAGGGAAACACATCATCATGTAGCAATTTCACATATCCACTGGCCTTGAGGTTTCCATTGATGAAGAATGGCCCCACTATCTTTGTACCCCATATACCACACCATACCATCAATTTTTGTGTTCCAACAGTCTTGGGGTGATCTATCCAATGTGGGTTAGTGTCAGACCAAAATGGCCGACTTGAAAATGGCCGCCATGGTCACCACCCATCTAACCCATCAAAAGGACGAGAGTACTGGGCGTGTGAAGAGAAAATTGCCCTGGTTAGCTGAGTGGCCTTGGTGGTACTCTTGGGGGTGTTCTTTCTAATTAGAGAGACTAAGTATGCATGAGGAGTATTGTAGTCCAGCCAATGCTGCTCAGAGTTTCTAGGAAACAGTGGTGTTCTCTCTCTTGCTTTCTCTCTGAGCATATTTGATTTGGAACTGAACCAGAAATGTTTTTCAAGAAATTTGCTCATCTCTAGTGAGAGATATGCTTTAAAATTAGGAACTTCATTTGAAATATTTGTTTGAAATGTTTTATTAAAGGGATTTTAATCTCATGTAATAAACTTGGTAAAGGGGTTCAGATTTATTAGGTTTTTTTTCTTCCTTTACTCTTCTGTGATCTTACTCACGTTACTTATCATCTTCTGATGTCATGTCGCTAACTGCTCTTATTCTTATTGTATAAGCCATTTGGTCTGAAATGTTAATGAGAAGGAAGGCCATAGCCAAGATCCTGCAGAGCCAGCTTAAACCATCTTGTGCTTTCCCACTCACCATCCGGACTAATGTCCCCAAAGATGTTCCTCCTCGACCACTACCACCACCAAAGAAACCAAGAAGACAGAAACACCAGACAAAGAACGAGAAGTCAAAGGATCATCTTCCTCCAGTCTCACCACTCAAAGAAGAAGATGACTTTTGGGACTTCTATGATAAATCTATTTAGTAGTCTCAGACAAACAGACAGAACTTTACTTGCTGACAATCTTCAGGAACCACCATCAATGTTCATTTGGCTAAAAACTGGCCCTAGTCATATAAATGGCTCACGGGTGCTTGGTTCCTTAAAAGACAGACCTCTGAACTGTAAGATTGCAGTCAAATTATGCTGCTTATTTACATTAGGAGTAAACTCACAACGTAACATAGTAACATAGTTTATAAGGCCGAAAAAAGACATCTGTCCATCCAGTTCGGCCTGTTATCCTGCAAGTTGATCCAGAAGAAGGCAAAAAAAACACTATGAGGTAGAAGTCAATTTTCCCCACTTTAGGGGAAAAAAATTCCTTCCTGACTCCAGGCAATCAGAATTAATCCCTGGATCAACGTACAGAACTTCAACCCCCAACATATGCAGCTGTATGCCATACAGTTGAATACGTTTTTCATGTTAAGGCAGATCAACCACCTAGATTTTCTGCTGTATGTAAGCAGTATGTAACAGGAACCTGTTGTAGCCTGAGCAGCAAGAAAAAATATATTATGCCATTTGCCAACTAGGAATGTTCAAAGGATAAAGAGGACAGAAAAAAGTTGAGCCTACAGTATTTGCAGGTGCAGTCTTCTTGTGAATATAAAGATCTTGTAACTGCACAATATTTTTTCTTTTGAAAATTGAGCTATGTTCATAATATAATAAATATAGTTCCAAAAACCTGTTGTATAGAGAGGTTTCAGTAAACTTACTACCTGTTGAACTGCTCAAAACAGAATGTGAACAGTGGCAACAATATTGATGTAGAGATTATGCTAGATGTCTATTTATTAAAGATGTTCTCCGGGACAGATTTCAAATGGTCGCCAGCAACCTGTCCTAGAACATGAGGAGGTCTGTTGCCTCCACTTGCAGAGCTCCCTAGGGGTGTGTGAGTGAGCAGGGACTCACCACACACTACGCTCTGGCACTTGCATATACTATATATTGGTGAGTGTTCCTACCAGGCTGTTTAGCTATGATGGCATATTGTAGGCAGGATCACATCATTACCATCTATTGTAGAGCTGTGTAATGAGGACCCACCTGCTCACACCCTCCCAGGCAGTTCTGCAAGTGAAGGCAAGCAGTCCTTCTCACATTCTAGGACAGGTTGCTGGCGGCCATTTTAAATCATTCCCGGAGAACCCATTTAAAGTTGGCGCCCCATGACGGCTCTGTTGAAATATACAGTCATTTTGGCACATACACATTCATATTATGGAGTACTAAGAATCCAATGTGCATAGTGTTATGCAGCTTCCAGATGACACTGGGAGCCTGAATAATATACTCATTTTGACTACACATTCACTGCTGACCCATGGCGGAATGTAACTGACCAGAATGTCCTATTGACTTGTTTAATCTCTGGAATACCTTACCGCATCTTATTGCATATTATTAGTGAAGTGCATTATACTTCATGTTCCCAGGACAATACTATTATGGGTCAGCAGGGCTCCCTGAGACTAAGGGAACATCGTAGGGTGTCCAACTACAGGGAACCCATGCATTCAGCTGTAATCTGAGCTGGGTCAAGCAGTATCAGTCATGAAAGTTCCATTCCCATGCACAGGACATGCCATAAGTGTCCAACTCTGTGATCTGCATCTATCTCAACAATGGGGCCACCTCTCCACTCACAGTGACTACGTATGCATAGCTCTCCCCATTGGAGTTCTGAAAATAGCTGAGCATGCTTATTTTGATATTTTCAAAACTACCATAGAATGGACTGGAGAGATCCACACATGCCAAGCAACTCTCCACTCACAGCAGCCATGAGGCGGGGCCCCAGTTTCAAGATAGGTGCGGGTCCCAGAGGTGGACATTTATGGATTGCTCTGCGGAGATGACATGAATGTGGAGGTGGAAATAATGCTTCAATTATTACACAGTTCTTACTAAGCTCTTCATGGCTCTGGCTAATAGATGAGAGTTTTTAATTCTTTAATAGGACATTCAAAAATGTTTTCCTTAAAGCAGACAACACCTTTAAATGTAAACTGATGGGTACATTAAAGCATGCATACAATAGGTATACTGTATAAAATGGCATTTGCTGCCATGCTTTACCAGAAACCCTAAAATGTATAGTTTCTCATCTCACTGTCCATCAAGACACCCATGCAAGTGTTATTGTCTTGGACATATCTCAGCAGTAATATAAAGTAATTGCCTTGGGCTATACTGTTCCATGAAATGCATTATTCATTCTTTGCTAGCTCTGAATATATAGTACATCATTTCACCATAGCTTCCTAATTTTGTGGTATAGCAAGGTAATCTCTTTGCATGACTTTGAATGCTTGCACAGCAGGAAGAGATAGATCTTTTGCCATCTGTGGAGGCATTTTCTCAATTACGGGTGTCATCTTCTTTTCTAAATTCTCTTGACTTCCATGAATTCCAGGGAAGAAGCAATAATCTCCCACCTGCTTCAACACAAGAGGACCAGTCCCATCAGGATTAGTGACCATCAAGGGTCCATCTTGGGGAACTTTGACATCAGAGGGTGATGGAATAGTAAAGTACCTGCTTTTCTTAGAATCATCGTCCTTCTGGGGTGTCTGCAGAGGAGGACGTTTTTCCATATTCGACACGTAACTCATTTCATTTACAGGGGCTATAGTCTGGCAAGATGGGATGAACTCCTTGGGATGACTCAACACCTTGCTGTTACATTTCGGCAGTATAAAATAATCTGAAGACTTTGATGGTTTTGCAATTAAATTTGACATTGATAGCGCTTGAGTAAAAATGAAGTATGGACTGTTGTGGTCCGTCTTGGAAAGATGTTCAGTAGGCTGTGATAAGAGTGCAGCTTTTACGTCATGAGTTCCTTCAATGTCTAGCAATTTGCAAGAAGCTTGGTGATGCTGGACGTTTTCTGCCATTGGTGGAACCATTGAGTATGCTCCCAGTGGAGATGCATTAGGCTTTGATGGTGTCTCCACTACAAATGCTTCAGAAGCATCACAAGTGGATTTCAGTGAATCAATTGGACTGTGAATAATAAAGCAGAAGACATGTTTTTAATTTTTTTTTTCAACTTGAAAATACATGATGATGAAGAATGACACGCCAAGTTAAAGGTGTATTCCAACACAATGAACATGCTCTTCCATGGCATGCAAATGGCTTGCCACTCAGCCAATCACTGGCTGTAGCGATGACCCATCTCAGCCAGCCATTGATTAAGCATTCCCAGTAGAGTTAAGCGAACGTGCTCGTAACGAGCACTGTACTGCTCGGATCCCCTGCGCTCGCATTGGCGCAGCCATCCAGATCCGTCCTCTTCACCCGACTGCACCCGACGGATCTGGATGCCTGCGGCCATGCGAGTGCAGGGGATCCGAGCAGCACAGTGCTCGTTACGAGCACGTTCGCTCAACTCTAATTCCCAGCCATTTCCTGCAGTGTCAAGACCAGGAGAGGAGCAAGACGTACAGTGCAGCTGGGACCCGGGCACCATTGGACTAGCAGTGATGGGTGAAATTGAAGGTGAGTATTTTTGTATTTTTTTTTACCATTTTCAGGCCATGATACAGCTTTTGATTGTGCTGGAATACCCCTTTAAACTTTTGTTATCCTCTATATAAGACAAAAATGCACAAAATACAGCACCCACCCGAGGGATCAAGTCCTGGGAACCTAGATGCATGCATATGATCAGCATAAAAGAAGAGGCAGCTTCCAGTGAGTTGAATGATAGCGCTTTTAATCCAAGAAATGATGGTACAAGCAACACAAATGGGCGACGTTTCGGCTATACCTTAGCCTTCCTCAAGCTTGAGTTGCACATTTGGCTTGCTTGTATCATCTTTTCTTGGATTAAAAGCACTATTATTCAACTCAGTGGAAGCTGCCTCTTCTCTATATAAGACAACCCGTTTTTATAGTTAACCGGTGAATGCAGTGCTTTATTTAATTGTTGGCATATTGGTTCATTGACTGTGGTAATAGATTACTAATCATTTAAAACATTCTAAAAAAAAGCCCTGACACACATTTCGCCGCACTGCTTCTTTCAGGGGAGAATTGGGATTTGAGGTGGAGATCAACCCCATATAACTAGTGATATCTTACACTGGTTCGTAATCGGTTTCCTTCCAACAACGTTGTCACCAATCAAGTAAGGCAAGCCCTGATGAAGGCAGTGATCCGAAACGCGCTGGATTCGTTTTGGCCTATCTATGTAATTTATTTTCGACTGACTTTTATAGACAGTCATGCATATGATTAAAGGGGATGTTCAGTTTTTTTTAATGTGCCCCCCACCAGTGGTATCTGTGAAGAGAGCTGAATTCACCTGCTTCCTGCCACTCCATTTGGGTTCTGTGGCTCCTGGGATGTCCTCACTGGATTTCCAGTCCCACATGTAAAATTCTTGCCAATGACTGGCCTCAGTGGTGACATGTCCCCAAGTAGCACATTACTTGTGGACATGTGAACGCTGAGGCCAGTCATTGCCTGCAACAGTACATATAGAGACAGGAAGTCTGTGAAGACTGGCCAGAGTGGTGGGCAGCATTTAAGTATAGATCCCTTCACAGGCACCACTGACGTTGGGGTGGTGGGGACCACTGGAAAAAGTTCCTGGATAGACCTTTTAAGGTGGAGGTGTTTTATCAGTGTGGGAATGCCATTGAGAATTGTACCATTTGTTGAATGCCTATGTTCTATTCACTAATTCATTCACATTTTGTGCTTGTGCGCTGCATATTACTTAAAGGGTCACTAAGTTTTCAGAAAACTTTTGATATGTCATAGAGACATATCAAAAGTTTTGATCAGTGGGGGTCTGAGTGCTGAGACTCTCTCAATACTGCAGAGGGTAGGGTCGCAATGGGCTCATAGGCTTCTATTAAGTCCTTATCGCTTCCTCTCCTGCAGTAAGGAAAGTGAGCGCACTATGCCACCGCCACCCCCCACAAAAAAGGTGCACAACATCTTTAAATAGTTTTTAATTATTTAGTTAGAATTAATAACGTTTATAGTATTTTCACAATTGTGCCTTCAGTTTATTAGGTATATCAAGGGTGACTGGAGGTGACTGATGGGGGCTTTTGTCTGGGCTGTAGGAGTCACTGTGCCAGCTCATAACTGGCATTGATTTGTTTTACTGGCACAGTGCCCACAGCACATCGTGATGGTGATTGCTAGTATCACTGCCATGGTTTCCTTGGCAAAGAAGACAATATTAACTGAGTCTGGTTCTGATTTCGTCTGTTGCCCCGTGCCCATGCAATGACTGTGTATTTTCATGCTTAAGTAATCTTGGCTGGGATACATTGGCAGTTATGGAAGTTCCATCTGTTCACCCAAGACGCTGTGTGCCCCGTGTTTGGGTTTTATGTACAGAACGTGTGTAGTTGGCAATCTTCATCTGGGAGCTCAGCCAGCAACAAAAAAATCTGTTCAACAGTCTAGATAACGTATGAGCACTGCAGCTTAGTGAAAACTGAGAACTACAACAATGGCTTCCTTTCTAATAGATATTCATCACGGAATGTGCATCTTTATACATTCTATTTCAGCTCTTTATAGACGCATCCAACATCTAATGCATAAAGACACCTGCTCAGAGAAGAGAAAATAGATGGTTTTCCCAGCAACCAAATCTGAACCCAGTTCATTTAAAAATTGTCAGAACCTATTGATGTCAAGCAACAAAAAAAACAAAACATTTGAATGCTGCACTACATCCACGTTTGTCCTTTTTATTGCCCGAGTGCATCTAAAAAATTAAGCTTTGCAAACTTTGCAAACAGCCAAGGTAAAAAATATTCTGTTCTGTTCTGTAGATTTGTGTGCAAAAAATCTGCATGAACGCTGCACCAAAGTCGCACAAAAAAACCCCAAAAAGCACATAAATCTGCACTATTTATTGCGGTTTTGGTGTGGTTTATGTTGTGGATTTTGTTCAGATTTTTCTGTTTATGTAAACAACCCTATTGAAGTCTATGGGAGAAACCATCCACAGAAGGAGTGGAATCGCACAAACAATCGACACGCTGCAAATTAAAAAATTCGCACAACAGGTCATTTTCCACACCTAAGAAAAAAAGCATAGATGTTTTTTTGCATTGTGTGCAGCCGCCCATAGGGTGCCTTCACGCATAACAGATTATGCTCCAGACATTTCTGTGACTAAAAATCGAGTCCATTCAACTGAATGGGGCTATTTTGGCAGCAAGCACATGGATTCCTACAAGCCACATTCACATGAATGGAACAAATTTTCAGTTGCATAAAATTTCTGAAATGTAGCATATTTCCAGTGGTGTGAGAAAAAACTGTTTAGTGTCTTGTGACATAAGCTAAGAATAAAGGGGGTCATTTGCTACTGCTGAAATACACCTAAATCAGGCCTACTTCAGGAGCAGGTAGGATATGCCTCAAATGTCTGATGCCTCCAGAGGTGGGACCCGCACCTATCTATAGATCATAGCCCACAAAGTGAAGAAGTATACACCACGCACGTGCGGCCGCCATCCATTCATTTCTATAGGAGTGCCAAAAATAGCTGGGCGGCGTGCTCGGCAATTTTCTGAAAGTTTCATTGAAATGAATGGGAAGCGCTCCATTCAAATGCGACCACCGCCCCATTCACTTCTATGAGGCTTGCGGAAATAGTTGAGCTAGCGCTACTAAATTTCGGCAGCCCCATGGAAATGAGTGGAGGGTGGCCGCGCATGTGCAGTGAGCTTCCTTCACTTTGGAGGCTTTGTTCTAAGGACAAGTGGGACCCGCACCTATGAGACACTGGGGGCATATCCTAGTGATATGCCCCCAGTGTACAAGATGGGCCAACCCCCTTTAATATTATGATACCTGCAAGTGTATAGTGTCCAAGCATTTCATATGCCACTATATGGTTCCTCCATAATATGGCATGTGATGAAGCAACCTCCATGTGTTTTATATATAAAATTGAAGGCAAACGATGGTACAGTATAGGTCCATAGCAGTCTACGGTGCAATATTGGTCCACAACAGTCTATGGATGCCATATTATGTATCGGTCTGTAATGTTCGTAGTATGGCTGTGAGCATAGGCCCAAAGTCAATGACATCAAATCATTTATCTCACTTTACAGACATACACTAGATTCAGTCAAGCAAGTCTCTGTAAACTAAAAGGGGTTTCACTTTTGCAATTGACCGCCAGGGTGATGCAGGGGGTCAAGATCCTTGGGATAGAGAAATTATACTATGAACTAACCTTTATAATGCAGTTAAAAAAAAAAAAAAATACGTGCAACAAAGTTAACTAGGACTCACTGACTTCCCGTTTTTTTATAAGTATATGAAGAGGACTTGTAAAAGTATTGCCACACGGTATGGTATGGGACTTGTACCCGTTATTCGGCATGTACCCATCTGCACTGACTCATTCCTATAGCAGAGCGTCTTGTGAGAAGATCAGTTCTGTACATTACATAACAGAACATGTTTTTTTTAAACAATTTAGTTTGTAATAGGTCATGCACTGCTGAGCTTGTGCTTCCGCATGAGACTAGAAAAAAAGTACAAAATGTCACACGAGAAATGAAGTATGGGCCAAAAACAGGAACTTTTATAAATTTCTTAAAATGTATCTGAGCTTAACAAATTCCTAATGAAATGAGTGTCAAGTTTCTGCCTGGTCCAGTGCTGTAGCTTGCTTTGCTTTATGACAGTATAATGCAGCTAGAGCCACGGGCCGAGGAGAGGAGTGGAGGACAGGAGTGGTGGTAGCAATAATGGAGGTAATAGACACATGGGTGGTCCTCACACTGGCGCTCCCTGGGGCTGTGCAGTGATGTGAAAGCAGGAACTTTTGGTGGAGATGAAGTTTGATGTGCATGGCGGAGTCCCCTGCAGCTTGAGGCAGTGTTCTGACAGTGCAGGTGCTGGTGTGTGTCATAGCAAGTTCAAGTACATCAGTTACGGTTCTCAGCATGCATGGACTAGCAGATCCTACACAGTTTTGGCCTATGGAGAGGGTGGAACGTCTCCATCTAGCATCACATGCACAAAACACATTTTTCCCACTTAAAGAGGACCTGTTAAAGATAGAAGTTATGAATGAATTCCTAGCAGTCTACAGTAAGGGTACAGAGAGGTGGTAAATAGTTGGGGTGTGTACCTGCACAGTCTGACAATGGCAGCACTGATTGAATAGAGTCAGTCTGGGCAGGTACACCCCCCAACTGGTTACCGCCCCTCTGTACCCTTACTGAAGGCTAATAGCAATTCATTCATAACTTCTAGTAGAAATAATAAAGGAATGTCACAACATGGAGCCATAAGAATAGATGTTCCAGAATTGTTATTACACGGGGATGCATGAAGCTATTAAAACCGGCATGTAAGGGCTGGTGACGGGTCCTCTTTAAGCAATGGACCACTTCAATAGAAAAATATATCGACTGTAAAAACAGCGCCATGTTATCCTATATCAAACACCTACATAAATATATTGTTATAACACGTGATGTTATCTTTAATATGGTACCAAAAATCCTCATTATTAAGGCACATCTCCCTAGGTAAACAGGACTGTGCTGCTGACAAACTACAAAACTGTCATGGTAACATCTCCATTCCTTGCTGGATGTAAATGCAACTGACAAGAGAATAATGATCAGGAACAGATTTTCTCATCCTCGATCAGTGCCCACTTTTTCGATCCATGTAAAAGAGCCCTGAGGCCAGCCATACAAATAAGCATGGGCAGACTGGCCATAGACCCTACAGGAAAATTTCCCACTGGGCCGATGTCCGGTGTGCCACCCAAGCCCTGCTGCCAGCCAGGTCCATAAAAATCGGATGCTCTCAGCATTAATTAATGTAGAAGTATCATGTAGCCGGAGGATGCAGGTGCCCTCCTGAATTCAACCATATTGCTAGGAATATTATACAGTTTCATACTGTGGTATGAGTGGCAGGATTTTGTGCTGCACTGTTGTATCTTGTTTTGTTGGGGCGGTATATTGTGCTGCACTGTTGCATCTTGTTTTGCTGGGGCGGTATATTGTGCTGCATTGTTGTATCTTGTTTTGCTCCGGCGGTATATTGTGCTGCACTGTTATATCTTGTTTTGCTGGGGCGGTATATTGTGTTGCACTGTGGTATCTTGTTTTGCTCGGGCGGTATATTGTGCTGCACTATTGTATCTTGTTTTGCTCGGGCGGTATATTGTGCTGCACTGTTGTATCTTGTTTTGCTGGGGCGGTATATTGTGCTGCACTATTGTATCTTGTTTTGCTCGGGCGGTATATTGTGCTGCACTGTTGTATCTTGTTTTGCTGGGGCGGTATATTGTGCTGCACTGTTGCATCTTGTTTTGCTGGGGCGGCATATTGTGCTGAACTATTGTATCTTGTTTTGCTCGGGCGGTATATTGTGTTGCACTGTGGTATCTTGTTTTGCTGGGGCGGTATATTGTGCTGAACTGTGATATTTGGTTCTGCTGGAACAGCATTCTGTTCTGCACGATGATATTGTTGACTGCTCCTACTTCTGTTGAATTGCGTTATGGATTCCGTTGCCACGGACCATAACGCAATTCCATGACGGAATGCATAACGGAAAGCCTTTTGTTGCATTCTGGTATGCATTCTGTCATAATAGAAGTCTATGTCCAGAATAACAGATCCGTCCAGTTTCGGTTAAGCAGGAGTCCTCACCAGTTTTGATAAATCCCCCCTCATGTTTTACAATATAGGAAATCTCCACAATGTTGGTTTCTTACCTGATTTGCAGAGATACCAATGGCCCTTCCACATCTGCAAAGAGATCCTGACTAATGAATGGTGGGAAAGTTGTACCTCCGTATCCCTTATAAATATAGAAAAGTCTTAATTATTACTTCCATATTTATATACTTTCAGTACCTACAGTATGTATCCATGAAATTAATTCATAATTTCCAGACTATCATGAACATTGGTTATGAGAATATATGAACCACAGACCCCGTACTAGACTCCATACTGAAATATTTTTGGGTCAAATCAGGAATTGGATAAAATCCCCCAAGGCTTTAACTATCAAGTTTCATTCTGTGTCATATATTAGTAGGCTTGATTACGATGGAGGAAACACAATGGGAGAGACTTATTAAAATAAATTACTTAAAAAGCCAGTTTTACTTGACACCAGTTTTGATAAATTCCCCCCAATATATACATCCAAATACCTATTTACTATTCTAGCTTCATCAGATGTACAAACCATGTGCATGCAGGGCCACTGTCTATTAGGAAACCCAGAAATGAAGGGGGTGTCACCGAGAACTTAAAAGGCTTGCCTGGCTTAGGAGAAAACATGTCAGGAGAGGTGACATGTCCTGTTTAACCACCAAAACCACTTCCAGCTGGAAATGATCAGTGCTATTTTTTTCCTTGGGGCTCTTATAATACTACTCCAGACAATGTCAAACCTAGTGTGAAAAAAAAGATTATTTAAAAAAGAGACCTGCACCAATATCAAGAACGGAGCCCCGAAAGTGGTGGGGGGCACACTGCACATGCGCAGCTGCCCTCTATTCATTTTCTATGGGGCCACCAAAAATAGCTGAGCACTGGCTCAGCTATTTCCGTCGGGCCCATAGAAGCGAATGGGAGCAGTGGCCGCTCATTCGCTGTGCTCTCCCATTCACTTCTATGGGGAGAGCGCTTGGTGGTGGGCAGACAGGAGTCCTCCAGCCACCACTTTGCGGGGCTCCATTCCCGATATAGGTACGGGTCCCATCCGTGGGACCCGCACTTATCAGACAACCCCTTTAAGATGTGCTATTCATCTAACTTCTTATACTTACCAGTAGAAACTTGCTCAGTTTACTTTTTTTGGGGTCCGGGATGGAATTCTCCCACTGCTGCTTCAGTCTGAAAAAAAAAAGAAAGCCCAATAAGTCTGGATGAAGCCCACAGTCACATGGTCAGTATCTAGTCAGTAGTTTGCATCAGAATTTGTATGCTGAAACCAGGAATGGGTCCAAAGCGTAGAAGAGGTGCAAATGTTTCCATTACAGTATTTCTCTGTTCAGGTTCTACTCCTGGTTTTTGGCTTAGAAATACTGGCAAAATGCACAGGTGTGAAAGTGGCCTAATGGACATGAAGTGCAATGGCCAGAAAACCACGTTTATCAATGCAGTCTTTTAAAAAATAAAATTGCAAAAAAAGATACAAACTCACTGCAGTCGGGGGTGGTGTAAAAAAACAAACAAAACTGGAGAGTCATTTCTGGGCAAAAGTGGTTAAGGCTACTTTCACACTTGCGTCAATAACGGAAAAAAAGTTTCCGTTTAGTCCTCATGCATTCTGAATGGAAAGAGATCTGTTCAGGATGCATCAGGATGTCTTCCGTTCCAGCAGCATTCCATTTCGTGACCGGACACAAAACCGCTGCAAGTCCGTCACTGAGAACAATGCAAGTCAATAGTGATGGATCAGTTTTTTTAGTCCTCTTTCACATGACAGTACTTGTTGCGAGCTCCAATCCATTAATTTCTATGGGTCTGCAAAAAATGCTGATAGCACACTGTGTGCTGTCCGCATCCGTATGTCCGTTCCGTAGCCCGCAAAAAAAAAACCAGAACATGTCCTATTCTTGTCCGTTTTGTGGACAAGGATAGGCATTCTTACAATGGATCCGCAAAAAAAAACAGATGCCATACGGACGTCATCCGTTTTTTTTGCAGATCCGCAATTTACGGGCCGCAAAACACAACGTTCGTGGGAAAGAAGCCTTAGGAGCCTAAAAAAACGGATCTGTCACCCACTTACTTTCAATGTATTTAGTGAGGGATTTGTTTTTTCCATTTTGATTTCACACAACCGCATCACACAACAGAACGGATGCATCCTGATGTGCAAAATCAAAACAGATCCGTTTAATTCCGATATTGAAATCTTCTGCCAGATCTCAGTACCGGAATTAAAAACACAAATGTGAAAGTAGACTTAAAGAAAGTCCAAATTTGGTAAACAACGTCGTCACTTAAGATATTTGGGGCAAAGAACACAGACTCAAGCAAAACTGACTTCAGATATTACCCTCATGATAATTCCCCGCAGTATATATGAATGAATAGAATAGAACAGTCCATAAACACTGTAGTGTTGGCGGGATCTCCACTCTCGTCATCAGTCATCAGTATGACCCCACCAATCAGCAGTCATCGGTCTGACCCCACCAATCTCTTATTCTGTGGATAAGAGATGTTTGTGTCTTAAAGGGGTTTCCTGACACTTTTATACTGATGACCTATCCTTTTGATAGGTCATCAGTATCTGATCAGTGGAGATTTGACACTCGGGACTCCCGACGATCAGCTGTTTGAGAAGGCACCAGCACCTGCAGTAGCACCACATCCTTCACCTTGCTCACCAAGCACAGCGCCGTACATTTTATAGTGGCTGTGTTTGGTATTGCAGCTCAGGCCCATTCACTTCAGTGGGACTGAGCTGCGCCTAGGACATGTGACTAATGAATGTGATGTCACTGGCCTAGGTTAAGTTGGGAGAAGACTGTGGCGCTACTGCAAGTGCCGCTGCCTTCTCAAACAGCTGATCGTCAGGAGTCCTGGGTGTGGGACCCCTACCGATCAGATACTGATGACCTATCCTGAGAATGGGTCATCATTATTAAAGCTTTAGAAAACCCCTTTTTTAAGTGCTTTGCCCTTTGCACTTTTGTGCTGTTGCCCTCAGTCCGATAGAGATGAATTGAGCAGTGCACACGAGTGACAGTCACTCTGTTCACTTGGGGAACTCCAGGACCCCTATTCTTATGATCCCAGTTGTTGGACTCCTACCAATAACATACTGTACGTGTCACCTACCAACAGGGCCAGGTTCATTCATAGTCATTTTGCCTGGCCCTGTCAATCAAGAAAGACAATGACGGGCTGACAGAGGAAGTAGGGGGAACAAAGATGCGCAGAATGGCTTGGACCCGCCCTCAGTGCACTTAACTGGTCATTTGCAAATGAATTAAAAGTACTTTTTCTCCAGAATTAAACAATAAATAGCTACAGTATGTAAAAGGTATTATTACATTCAGCTGAGCGAGCCCTACAAGATATTGTACCCTTTAAGGCTAGTTTCACACCTGCGTTGTGAATTCTGGCAGGCTGTTCTGACAGACAATGTGTCCGGCCAGACACAAACTGCAGCATGCAGCGCTTTGTCTTCAGCTGATTCTCCGCATTGTCTGCCAGAATGCGGCCAGATTTCCACTGGACCCCATTATACTCTGTTCATTCCAGTAGGCTGTTTATTCCGGTAGGCTGTTCTCTGCCATAACAGTCTGCTGGAATTCACACCGCAGGTGTGAAAATAGCCTACAGGCTGTATTACACAGCCCGATGTGGCAGACATTTGTAACAAGATTCTTTCTAAGTACAAATTTATTCGGTCGAAGTTGCGTTAAAAAATAATTCTTTTTTGAACATTCCTGCACAAATTACGAACATACAGTCTAAGCGTTGTTAAAAGTACGCTACTGAACTCAATATGTGAGCATTAGCATACAAAGTGCGTACGAATCCTTAGTGTACTATTGACTCGCGATTGCGTCATTAGAGGCAGTCCATATGAGCTCAAAAAGTAAGGCGCTAGCTATCCGGCTAAGTGCAGAATTTACCAAACACACCATACAATAAATGCATAATAGGACACATTGCAGTACCTGAAAAAGAATACACACAATGGGCTAAAGTGCTTAAACATTGCTGAACCTGTAAAAACATTATTGCCATGCTAAAATACAGCAAAGACATAATTATGCAAACATTTTAGTGCAACCAATTTCACATTTGCAAGCAAAATAGGCTCAGATATACGTTTGAGTTTCTCCTCATGGCTGCTTGGCATAAAACACTGGAACACATAGTCCGAAATTCAATTGTAATCCACGTGAGTTAATTTTGTAATCCAAAGAGGTAACTTGTAATCCACATGGATAACATAAAATAGCAGGAAATAGAGAACCCTTTTTGCAAAAGGGGGCTCCCAAATAATCTGAGAAGGGGGGAAAAGGAAAATAGGTGCGCTTAGGTGCATCTGGGAATTTTCTGCAGAATTGGGTGGAGTCCTGACAAGCCATGTCCATCTGGGTGAGAGTCAATTGGGGCAATAAAAACAAGACAAAAACAAGTGCCAACTAGCTCTCACCCGTCAGGTGCAGTCCATGTTGTGGCTTCCATAGGTCCAGACCATGAGGTGTCCTTTAAATCAGCCAGACCGAAACAGCCAGTTGTAGAAGGGTTCCTCAGATGAGGGACCTGAAGTCCTCCTCGCTGCTACTGCTGCTGAAGGACATAAGAGGACGCTCCTGCCTCCTGTAGGCCAGGCTGGCTGGCGTGGTTGAGCTCCACTGCCCTCTGCTGCTAGAATTTGGACTTGACCGGGTGGTGGTCACACTGGTGAGCGCTGCTGCCACTTGAGCCTTCACCTTTCCGGCTACTCCTGCAGGGACAGCAGGGGTAAGGACTTCTGGCTGCAGCGGTTCAGGAAAGGCTGCACCCAAGGAAGAACCGCCAGCTCCCGGAAAGTGCTGGAAAGTGAAGGATGATGTAGTCAGCTGCCCCAGGTGAAAGGACTGTGGTGGTGGTGGTGGCAATCCAGGGATTAGAGGCTCTGGCTGTGGCTTCTCTCTGAAATGGAGGGTGCCATCTGGTAACTCTTGTAGGCAGCGCACGTGTCCTGCAGCTGCTGGATCATCCGGCCAGGTCTCGGCTGGTGATGCAGGTACCAGGGGCTTTGACAATAACGTTAACCCGGTAGCAAAGGGATCTTTCAGGGATGCCATGGGGGTATATTCTACCTGATCCCACACGTATAGGCTTTGACGGGCTTGGGGCAGGTAAGACCATTTCACAGACCTGCGGCCCACAAAGTACTCCTTGCCATCCTCAAGGAAGCCACAGCCTTGCTCCACTGAAAACCAGAGGATGGTTCCTTTATGCCGTTCCAGCGTAGGGTCTCCCGGCCTCGGATGGCCAAGCACTTGGATGACCCAGTCCTCCACCGCTTTCTTATAGTCCCATAGTGTCTGGGCGTGGGCCGTCACTGAAGGAGGCACGACGGTATCCTGCCACATGGAAAGTGTTCTCCTCCTGGGTGGCGGAGTGGACACTCCAGCCTTCTCCGCTGCACCAGCCAGCACGGCAGACACCTCCGGTGCTCGTGTGATTCTTGGGATCACTTGTGCCACTCTGATATCTTCGGCCCTCTCCGGTGGTTCGGACTCGGTACCCCACACCATCTCTCCCCACTTTGGGCGTAGTTGTTTCGCCATGCTGTCTTGTTCACTGCTGGCTTGAACTGGAGAGTAATGAGGAGTCTTTACTCCCTATACTAGTTCCCGGTGGGCCGGACTGGTTTTTCTCGCTTCTGAGGGGGGAGTATCCTCACTTTCCCGCTCTTGAAGGGGCATATCATAATTTTTCCCCTTTAGGGGGCCGTGGGGGAAGAAGAATGCGTACGTAGCGTACGTAGCGTTAGCGTTCAAAATTTTAAGAACATTTAAGAATCGTACGAAGCGAATCTGAATAAATCCGGATTCGCTTCGGAGTAGGAAATAAGGAGGATTCGTAACGAATATACGAAGCTGCGAATAGATTCGCTCATCTATAATCACATTATACACTGCTCATTTCCATGGTTTCGACCACCCTGCAATCCATCAGATGTGGTCGTGCTTGCAAACTACAGAAAAAAGCACTAGCCTATGCATGCTCCCATGTTCCCGTCCACTAAATACACCAGTGCTTTTTCCTGTAGTGTGCAAGCACATCCACCACTGATTGTTTAAAGGGTGATCGTAACCATGGAAACGAGCAGTGTATAAGTTGATAGAAAAATGAATCCATTTAGCAAAGGAGACAATGGACAATCACAATACATTAGTAAGTGCCTTGTATTAACTTCCTCTACATAATAACTGCTATTTGCTGAAGTAAAACAACCCCTTTAAGAGTTCCTTCTTTAGATTCCATTTAGTGATTGAGTAAATATTGACCCAGTGATAGGTTTGCTCCAATTACCACAGTGACTCAGTGCTTTTTATGAGCTTGTTAGGTTTCCAAATAGGTTAGAGTTACCTCTTATAACTGTTTATTAAGGCCTAAAATCAAGAGTGAGGTATATTTTATGGCCTGATCAAATCACATTCAAGTGCTTCATTGACAAATTATAGGAGTTGTCAGTCATCTTCCTAACTCTGTTATTAGAGAACAGAATCTACATGAAACCAGAGTTTCTGCCCAATAGATCCACAACAGTGCAGAAACGATTAAAGGGTTATTCCCATATCTGTCTTTCATGGTTGAGATGGAAAAACCACAGTAAGCCTGAGTAGCTCCTATTCACTGCTATGGGAGTTATTGGAATCAGTTTCAACCTAAAATTCTACCATGTTGATCCAGAGGAGTACCTATAGCTGGGGAAAATTTACTTAAAACCTATAATATATTTTTCATGGAAGGCATCTAGGTCTCTCTTGAACCTGTTTAATGAATTGACCATCACACACAAAGAATGCGTGGCAAAGAGTTCAGGTATAATACTGACATCACTCACCTTCTGAAATACTTAAACCCAAGATACAAGCCAAGCAAGAGTCCTACATAAGTAATAAATGTAGTAACACCTATGGCCACTGTATTCATGGCTGGAAGAAAAGAAAAAAACATGAATGTGAGAGAAAAAAATGAAGCATCAGCTATTAATATTTAGATTTGTTCTCCCATTATGCGTTGTAAAATCTTTCTTTATTTCAATAGGTGGAGGGAGACAAGCTGCTGCCAGACATGTCTCAAAAAAAGTCTCCGCCATGTTAAAATAATATTTTCAATTTGCCTTTATTAAAATATTGAGCCATTCTGTCACAAAGGGTTAACTGTTTTTCTAACTGTGTGACTGGTACTTTCACTTTGTGCTGGTCATCTAATAACCCTTCTCTCTAAACTACTAAGAGGTCATAAACAGTTATTTAAGCCACAGTCTTAGGCTACATTCACACAACCTTTGTTTTCCTCGGCATCTGAGCCACATATTTTGCGGCTTAGATGTGGACTCGTTCACTTCAGTGGGTCAGCAAAAAATGCTGACAGCACACCCTGTGCTATCCGCATCCGTATGTCCGTTCCGTAGCCCTGCTAAAAAAATTTAACATGTTCTATTCTTGTCCATTTTGCGGACGAGGATAGGTATTGTTACAGTGGATCCGCAAAAAAAAAAAAACAGATGCCATACGGATGTCATCTAATTTTTTTGCGAATTCGCAATTTGCGGACCGCAAAACACATACAGTCGTGTGAACGTAGCCTTATCAGTAAGATAAGAACTGAGCTATAATGAATGTTTATAATGTCAGAGAGCAGAGATAAGGAGCCTGTCAGCTCCCAAAATGACAGAAAAGAGAGAAAATCCAGAGGCTGCTTCTAGAACATCTTAACTATGTACAGAAAAAAGGGCTCCATATTTTTAATAAAGACCAATTGAAAAAATGATTTTAACTCAAAATGAGTACAATGCAATAATAAAAAAAAAATTGCCCCAAAGGTGTACATAGCCCTGAAAACTAACATGTGGATCCTTGTTTCTCCCAAGAACTGCCATTGGGGCAGTAGGGACAGCATCTAAACATACTATATTGTATATGGGACCAGAAACTAGCTATACATTAAAATAGGCCACATTCCAACTTCTCATTACCAGTAGGAGGCAGCGTAGATTTACCAGTAGATTTGGCCACCAAATTATTTTTTGTCCCTTGCCAAATATAGATCAATGGCTCATTGTGTGAAAAGAATAATAATGTAATTATGTATATCATGATGATGATGATGATTGTTATTATTATTATTATTCTTTGCAGAGTTACATGACCATTTACTATAGTATAGATTATATAACGTAGACATCAGGTCAGCAGATGTCCTCACCTTTGTCAGTTTTCCATGAATAGCTCTTACTCCAGTCGCTCCATGGCCCATTGTATCCAGAAGCATCATCAGGCTTTGCTCGCACCTTTGCTGTGTAATTAGTTGAGCTCAATAGTTCAGAATTTGGAATGTAATATTCAGGCACATTACCAGACACATTAACCAGTAAGAGGTCAGGACATTCTTCATCCCCCTATAGGTAAAAACACAATAAATAGTGACACCTTACATAGTATATAGTGGCAATGACTATAGGCACCCTACAGGTATAAAGAGTTACACTACAGGTAGAGTGACAATGGATACAGTCACACTACAAGTATAAAGAGTTACTCTAAAGGTATAATGACAATGGCTACCGTCACACTACAGGTATGAAGGTATAAAAAGTCACTCTACAGGTGAAATGACAATGACGTGAGTCACTCTGCAGGTCTAAAGAGTCACTCTACAGCTCCTACAGCAGAAATGCAGAAATATGTCTACCCAGATCATTTGAGATACAAACAATCATTAATTATAAAAAGCCCTTTATGATATATTAAAATTAAAAACATACAAAAGAGTCCACAATACAAGGTAAAAAACATATTTGAGAAGACACTGGAAAAAAGGCTAGCAAATAGGGCATTATATATCACCACAAATTGGTATCCAAAAGGTACATCCAGTAGTCCTAATACACAAAAATATAAGTATATGCCATATACCTGACTAAAGTAGTCTACCAAACAAAATGAATTACCATATAAACCATCTACAGCCCAAAAAATATATCCCTGCCATACCAGTCACTCTACAGGTGAAATGAAAATGATGCGAGTCACTCTACAGGTGAAATGACAATGACGTGAGTCACTCTGCAGGTATAAAGAGTCACTCTACAGGTGAAATAACATTGACACGAGTCACTCTACAAGTCTACAGGTATAATGACAATGATTATAGTCACTCTACAGAGCTAATGACAACAAATGTGTCGAAATCACCACCAGAAAGGTACAGATAAGGTGATCATAATCTGTGGGATTACTTGCTTCCAGTAACACAACTGGTATGTCAGCTTGATGGTGGAATATGAAACCTCCGGTGGACTCCATCCCAACTTGTATTTATGGTGTACCGGTTCCTTCAGCTGGAGATCTTTGGGAGGGTCAGTCTGAACTAGAACACATAAAAATACACTAATGCGTTAAACTAAACATAAGAAAAGTGGCTCTAAGGCTACTTTCACACTTGCGTTGTTAATTCAGGTATTGAGATCCGGCAGAGGATCTCTATACCTGAATTAAACTGATCCGTTTTGATTTTGCACATCAGGATGCATCAGTTCAGTTAGGATGCAGATGTGTGAAATCAAACTGAAGAAAACTGATCAGGCACTAAATACATTAAAAGTCAATGGGTGACGGATCCGTTTTTTTAGTCTCCTAAAAAACCGGATCCGTCACCATTGACTTACATTGGTTCCAGTACCTGATCAGTTTCTTTCAGTTTTTATGACCGGACACAAAATTACAGCTTGCTGCGGTTTTGTGTCCGGTCACAAAACTGAAAGCTGCCTGAACTGAAGACATCCTGATGCATCCTGAACGGATCTCTTTCCATTCAGAATGCATGGGAACAAAACTGATCAGTTTTTTTCCGGTATTGAGATCCTCTGCCTGATCTCAATACCGGAAAACCACAACGCAAGTGTGAAAGTAGCCTTAGCTGTAACCCAACGTATAAAAGTGTCTGGTTACATTGCGATTAGACAGCTGCGGTCACAGTAAATCCTGAAATCAGCAGAAGCGGTCTCACTGCGTGGCATCATTGTAGCAGGGTGCTGCAACGATCCATCGCAATATAAATTGTTGTAAAAGCTGGCAGGTGAGCGCTCTTCTTCATGTGAGAGCACCCCCTGCGGGCCATAAAATAAATTATGAGCCAACACTTTCTCTATTAACCCAGTACTGCCCTGACTGTGGCAGGAAGGGGTTAATTCACTTTTTTTTTCTATAAAAAAGGAAAAAAATAATACAAAAATAAAATTAATAAAAAAAACTTCATAAGTGAAATAAATGAAATATAAAATTTCCCAGTTAGTGTCAGCTAGTTGCCAAACATACACCTATCTCCGGAACAGGCATGCTCATCTATTTTCGGAAGTGAAGTGAAGCAAATAGAAGCGAATGGAGAGCACACAGCTTAAACGCAGCTACTGCTCCATTTACTTCTACAGGACGGCCAGAGATAGCCGAGCCAGCACTCAGCTATTTTTGGCAGTCCCATAGAGATGAATGGAAGGGGGCCATGCATCCGTGGCTCACAAATAGGTATCCCGTTTTGGAGACCTGCACCTATCTGACATTGGTGGCATATCCTAGCGATACAGTCCCTTTAATGGGTTAGATGATAGGAATAAATTTAGTTGCTGTGATTTAAGACTTATTTAGCTATGATGTTTTTTTTTTTTTGCTTTCTTTGCTTAAAAAAAAAAAAAATAAGGCATCAAGACTGGTGAAATTGTAACCTGTAAAGTGCTAAATTCTAATATGGGAATACCACATTTATTAAGTAGATTTTTGTGTTTTTCAATGATTCTTGACATAAGTGGCTGAAAACCTATTTAGGGTCATATGTCCACTATAACAAAAATTAAAAAAAGGCAACCTACAGTTGTAGCAGTCTTTAACGTGACACTTAAAGAGTTATTACCATCATTGACAATGGGGGCATATCTTTAGGATATGCCCCCATTGTCTTATAGGTGCGGGTCCAACCGCTGGGACCTACACCTTTATCGAGAACGGAGCCCCCAAAGTGAAGGAGGGTGCACTGCGCATGAGCAGCCGCCCTCCATTCCTTTCTATGGGGCCGCCGAAAATAGCAGAGCGCTGGCTTTCCGATACATACAAATCAATGGGAGCAGTGGCTGCGGAGTGCGCTCCCATTAATTTCTATGGGAGCAGCGGGGAGCTGCGCCTGGTGGTTGCCTGGACCCTGGGAAACCAGCGCTCCCAACTCCGTTCTCGATATAGGTGCGGGTCCCAGCGGTGGGACCCGCACCTATCAGACAATGGGGGCATATCCAAGCGATATGCCCCATTGTCTAAGATGGGAATACCCCGTTAAAATGCATTAGAGTGCATTAAATACACATTTGCAGTAGACTTTAAATTGACACTTAACACAATAAAAGGCAAGATAACGTCTACGACAACCAAAGTCTGTTTAATGCACAGGAAGTGTCAAGTTAACCAATGCTTCATCTGTACACAGATCCATATCTGTTGGCAGATAAAACCATTTAATGAAGTCTGTCCTAAATGGACCATATGTGGTCATCATCATCTAAGCAACACGGTCCACCTTGAATATGATGAATATCAGAATTGTTCTGAATGAACCAATACCAACAGGTACCAGTTGAGTTTGTGGGTCTACAATGGGAGATTACTTCAATGCTGCTATTCATGTAAAATAGAATGGGATTACATTGAATGTTAACATATGTATAAAACAGTGTAATGAGAAAATAGTGTAGATGACGAAGATGAAGAATAAGAGAGGCCATTTTAGAACAAGAAAAGACTGTCTGTAGGAGGCTGCAATTTAAAGGTAATAGGAGAAAGCGGCAGAAGAGAGCTAGGAACTATATAAGAATTATGTATGCTGTTCTACTGGAGAGGTAAGTTTTATGCTTGCCGGACGAGGTGAGTATCTTGGTTGCTTCCGAAGGCCTAAAGGGTAGGAAACAGTCTGATGGGTTGGGGTATTAAGTTCCAGAGAGAAGATACAACAGGAGGAGTCCTGGAGACAAGAATGTGAGGAGCATACAAGTAGAGAAGAGACAAGGACAGCAGTAGAAGGTCAAGATGTTGCAGCAGTCTAAGTGAGATATGATCAGGATAATATGAGTGAGGAGTATACAACCATATAGTATATTATAATAGTTCACATATTTCCTATAATTACATCACAGTACCATATAAGTAGAATATAACTCACTATGTTCATAGGGTCTGAAATTTCTCAGTTCCTCTTGTGGTTGGACTTGAATGTGAAAAGATCTGTTTGCTTGAGAAGATGGGATTTGGAATGTACAGCTGTACAGTATGTAAGGAGTTTCATTTTTCAGTTGACGTGACAGGTTATTGCATGGCTTCCTCCTGCACAAAAACATCCTTTATTAAAGAAAGGGGCTAGAATTGTGTAACTACGTGTCCCAACATTCGGTGATTTCTGCAACTTTACAGTAATTGGGTGTGACATCAAAAAGGACGGAGCTTATCAAAGATGTTTTCTACGGATTTACACAACTAGAAAATGACAGGCTTCTGCTTACAGTTGTAGATTTTACAAAGAGATTTACAAACAGGAATAAACTCTATAAGCTCCTAAACCACAGTGCAAAGGTTTTTTTTTATCAGGGTTTCCCCGGGGGTTAGAAAGTTATGGGTGTAGCTTATAATCATTACACAGTACCCCACTTGAGGATGACACAGTGACTCACACACAGTAAGGGCTGATGCACGCGGCCATTGATGTTTTTGCGGTCTTCCACAAAACGGATCCACAAAACACAGATTCCCGCCTTATGTGTTTCGCATTTTGCAGAATTGAACATTCCGCCCTCTTCAGAACTGTCCTATCCTTGTCCGTAAAACGGACAAGAATAGGACATGTTCTATTTTTTTAAGGGGCCACGGAATGCACAAATGGATGTGGACAGCACGAGTGTGCTTTCTGCATCTTTTGCGCCTCATTGGAGTGAAGGGGTCCATATCCGACCCACAGAAATGCAGATCAGATACAGAAAAAAAATATGTTTGTGCGCATCAGCACTACTGTAACTGAGGCAACAAGCAGATAGTTACAGTCTCTGACAAAGGACACAAACCTGACTGTTACACACTCATAGACAGAGCTTGGCAGCACTGGGGTCCTAGGTTCAAATCCAACCAAGGACAACATCTGCATGGAGTTCATATGTTCCCATATCCAGAGATAGGGAATTTGGATTGTAAGCTCCACTGGGGACAGAAAGTGATGATAATGTCTGTAAAGCTTTATGGAATATGTCAATGCTATATAAATAAGTAAAATAAAATGGATAACTCGGACAAAAGGACAGTTTCTAGAACTCCTCAGGTGGTTGCCCCTATCTCCATAGACAGTCTCTTTCCTTAGATGTCAGTACGCTCATATCAGACAGTTGCACAGCAGGCTGGCTAGGTCACAGTCTCTGGTCATCACCGAAATTCAGGGTATCCGACTGAGGCCTACCCACATTGTAGTCTGGAAGTGGTCCAGGACTCCAGAACCACTTGCAATATCCAGGGTTTTGTCTATCTTTGGAGAAAGTACTTTTTTTTTAACAGGTCCAATCAGTGACAGAAGTCCACAGCAGGTACATGGTAAAGGCAGTGGTCCATAACCACCCTGTTTCATCTCAGGATCACTGCTCTTCTCAGCAGGCCCAACTAAAGCCACCAATCCTTCTCAATGGCAACTAGCTCAGGCAGGTGTGCCTTAGCTCAATAGCACTCTGCCATACATTGATTGACCACTAAGTGCTGGGAGCTGCTCCTATTCATGACCTAACCCCATCTCGAAAGCAAGCAGGGGTACAGCTATAGGGGAAACAACTGCTTTGAGGCCCGAACTCAGAAGGTGCCCACTTAGGAGGAGGACTAAAACATTATATTGTCAGGGCCACCTAAACAGTATATACAATGACATTATATAGAGTGATAATGTAGGAAAGTGACTGAACGGCTGCCGGGACTTGTCTGAGAGTGTGATCTTGACTAGCCTCAGGAGTGGAGGTTGCACAGGAGTCGGGAGTTGTGAAGAAGTTGCTCTGGGGCCCAGTCATTTCTAGTTACACCACTGAAAGCAAGTACTTCTTCTTCAATTCAATATGCTTTTATTTCCATAACATAAATCATTATATTTGGATGCATTTTGACCTGCCATGGTTGACCAGCCATGGTTGAAAAAGGCTCAGGACAGGCCCGAGATGTGTCCTAATGTAACGATTTATATTATGGAAATAAAAGCATATTGAATTGAAGATGTGCAAGCGCTGGCATTACTTGCTTTCTGAAAAGACTTGAAACTCATCCCTTCCAAGTGCACCGCCAGTCCTGAGTGCTGACCAAATCTCATACTAGTCCCATCAAAGACACAACCCATGATGTGCAACACTACTGCAGCCGCACATGTGACCCCTGACCTCCGCAAACCTGTGTGCCTACAATCAGAGGCACAGAACACACCAATTGACCACCTTACTCACCTACCATATGCCATTTATAACACTGGTTTCTTCTTATGTGGAACATGAGCCTTTGGAGCCCTCTCAGGTACCAGAGCCTAGATGCAGCTGCTACCCCTGCACCTCCCATAGCCACAGTACATCTCTGAATAAACTCATAACTTACTCATGAATAGACGTCATGGTTGTACCATAATTAGCACCATCCATGTAGTATAACATGTAGGACATGGACCTCAGCTCTTTTCTCAGTTCCCAGCTGCACTTCATCTGTGTAAGGCCATCATATTCACAGTGCAGGTTTTGAGGGATAGCTCTGTCCTCTGAGGAAACAACACATTCTGAAGAGTTGCATAGTCAATCAATAACTAACTAATAACTAAATAACTAATAATTAACAATAAAAAGTGAAAATTGTAATTTCCTAATGACTGATGTGTAACATCTCTTTGGCACTATTTTTGTATAAAACAATTTTTTGTATAAGGAACACATCTTCAGAGTACAGTACCAGTTGCCAACACAACGGATGTACAAGGATGGGAGTCGCTCATCAGGAGATTTCATGAGTATGCTTTACATAAGTAAAGGCAAGATAATTAATTAATGACACTTCAGGAGGAGGCTAATACTACACGTACAGTATGTGGATGTCTCCAAAGATTTGGTAGTTTGTTAAAGACATGGATTGACATTGATGTATTCAAGGGCTTGTGTTGGGGGTAGTAGTTTGCTGTAATCATTATTCAATAATTCAATACCATTCACAGGGGCTCTTGGGTTTCCACAGATGACAGCAGCTGAGCACAGACTGTATTATGAGTCCCTCGCCCTTCATATAACAGCATGAATAATAAGTCTGCATTCATTAGGGCTTGCTTAATCACTTAATGCACTTTAGGGTATACACAGTAAAGAAAAACCTGTCCTGGACTTCTGCTGACATGATGATGGGGATGGTCACAACAGGAACCACCATGAGGACCAGCAGCAGAAAATCTCTTCTGAAGCTCTTAGTAGAACAATACTCACTGCTGGAGCTTATTACATTTTTAGGCGATTTCACAAGTAACTTACGGAATTGTATCATTAAGACAACCCCTGTCCATATGTTGTATTAAGGCATAAGGACAACATAGAGGGGGAGGGTCAGAAACTCTCTAACCTGCTCCATTCTTTAGACAGTTGTTCATTTGAATGGCCGCGTGTAATAGTACATTTTCTTGCAGATAAATGTGCACCCAACAGCAACAAAATAGTTAGTTCTGTTGGGGGTCTTAGTTGCCAGACCTCATGAAAGGGCATCTGTCAGCAGATTTGTACACCAGGCATGATGATGTTTACATTGCCTGGCCCTGTCAATTAAAGTGCAGAGGACATGGCAGTTGCAGAGAGAGCGGAGCCTCCAGGTGTAATGGTAACGCCCCCGTTGCTCCTTGAGCCTCATTTGGTTACATTAAAACTTCATTTTTCTCAGCAATGCGGGCACATATGACCATGGGACCAACACAGATGCCTTCAGCTGCCAAGCACACATGCAACAGGTCAGCTAAGATGAGCATTTGTTCTGGAGGGTCACTATATCTCAGCTAACACCACTTTGGTGGGAGACTATAAATACAAATAAAATCCAGAAATGAGTAAAGGGTTCTCCAGGACTTTGAGGACAATCCTCAGTAGCAATCCGGCCTCCGAACGCCATGTCTCCACAGCTGTGTCTGTTCATAACAGTCCCCTTTAATTTTCACTTAGGGGACCCTCATTTCCCATTAACCCACTGAGGTTTTTAGGGTCTAACATTGTCCTTTCTATGGCTGTCTGATAAACCAGAATATTTGACCCAGGTTCACAGACTAGATACAGTACATGCAAAATCTGTCTGCTTATACAGAAATATTTCCTACTCAGCATTACAAGGGCACGGCCACACTTGTTGGATAAACTGCAGATTTTCCACCAAAAAACTGCCTGTGAGAAATGCAAAGTGTAGTACAGTAGCAGAGAAGTAGATGAGATTTAAAAACAAAAATCACATCCACACACTGCAAAAAAACTTCAGAAATGGAATCCACACATAACTTTACATGCAGTGTGTATTTCAGATCTGCAATGCAGGGGGTGAAATTCCTTGCAAACCCACAGCAATTAGGCTATGAATTCTGCAACACGATCCATACTATTTGGTTCTGATTGTGCTGCTGATACCTGCAGATGCACTGTGGATCTTTTCCATTGTGGATAATCTGCAGGTGACCTGGTCTGTGTGGACATACACCAAAGGTTGATTTGCAGAGCAGCAACTGGAATATGTTTTTAGTTTGTACTGGCAGGGGCAGACTGGCAATAGACCTTACAGGAAATTTCCTGGCTGGCCGATGCCCAGGGGGCCACCTGAACCCTCTCTGCCGCTGGTTGACTGCATAATGAGCGATAATTAACGCCGTGAGAATCAGGTACTCATGTAACCGGCCAGGTGCTGCACATGCCCTCCTGAATTCAACTGTGGCCCACAACTGAAAGAAGAGGACATAAAATGGCTGCTATTGATGGCCACCACAGAGGGACAGCTTTTGGGATATATGGTTTGTGCTGCAGTGGGGTATATGGTTCTGCTAGGACGGTATTTTGTGCTATGGTATTGCTGACCCCACCTACTTATATTGCCCTGCCTTCTGTCAATTTAGACCCGCCTACAACATGGGACCTCTTTTATTTTTTTTTTAGGACCACTTTAACTTCCCAGTCGACCCCTGTGTACAGATTCTTTGGCTATATTTCTGTTTTGTCCAAAAATACCTTCTTCAGGCATCATCCATGCTATATGGTTACTCCATGCACTACGATACAGTTGTTCTTGGTCTGGCACAGAGCGGACTCTGAATAGGTAGGTGCTCCCTGGAACAAAAAGCTGAGGACGGAAGCTGATTTCTGTCTTCCCCATAACATTAAGTACAGCTGCATCCTAAAAAGTAAAGATTTGAATTATATGCAGCGTGCAAAAAGGAAAGCTACCACTAATGAGACAATTATTAAGATATACAACATTGTGGAGGTTAAATCTTCTTTTCTACAAAAAGGGTCTGTGTCTGTTACTATTCTTGTGTTTATGCACTGTACCTGGTACTATTATTGTGTCTATGTACTATGCCTGGAACTATAATCTGCTTTGCCTTGTACTATTATTGTGTCTGTGGACTGAGGCTGGTTTTATTCTTGTGTCTATGCACTTTGCTTGGCACCATTATTGTGTCTATGTGCTACGCCGGGTACTATTATTTTCTCTATGTACTTTGCCTTGTGCTATTATTGTGCCTATGCACTGTGCCTGGATCTATTGTTATGTCTATATACTATGTCTGGTACTATTATTTTGTCTATGCATTGTGGCTGGTATTATCCTTGTGTTTTTTTTTTTTTACTATGCCTGATACTATTACTTTGTCTATGCATTGTGGCTGGTATTATCCTTGTGTTTTTTTTTACTATGCCTGATACTATTACTTTGTCTATGCACTGTGGCTGGTACTATCTTTGTGTTTATGTACTATGCCAGGTACTATTTTTGTGTTTCTGCACTGTGGCTGCTATTATGCTATCTATACATTTGTCCATTACTATTATTGCATCTGTGTATCATGCCTGGTGCTGTTATTGTATCTCTTCACTTTTTCTAACGCTTACTCGATCTGTTCACAATAGCTGGTACTGATGTGGTTCCACACCACCCCCAACCCAACTCCCAAACCCTATAGCAGTTATAAGCGTACCTCCCAAGTCTCCCAGTCCTTTCTAAAGTATGCGATTTGGTACATTAGAAGTCTAGGGTAGGAAACATTATCAGGCATCCTCCAGCGTAGAGTTATTGAACCATTTCTTGAGCTAGACTTTTGAACCATTAACCCTTCTGGTGGTGGCATCCGAACTGGAAAATAAACAAAGCATGATTCCTTGTTCATGGGCGATATGTAAGGGTGTGTTCTTTCTTTCTACGATGTTTATCTTTTTCAAGCATCCCATAGCTGAAATTTTTTGTGAATTTTCCCAAATCATTAACAGGTGACTTTAGATACCAGTCCACCAGTCTTGGTTCCAATTTAGTTACGTTAAAAATGTGGTTAGCATTAGATTTTTTTTTCAAGGAAGTCCTTGATGTATTGATAGGATATGCCATCTATGTCTGATTGGTGGGGGTTCCATAGTCAGTGACCAACCATCTGGCCTTCTGAATAGACAGGAGAAGTAATAGTATGTCTCTTTCCTAGCAATTGGTGGAAGTCACTATGGTCAGACCCCTACAGATTGGACATCGATTCCATATCCTAGCTACTAATGCTTGTTTTCAAGCAACTCATTTAAGAAAATGGGTTCTGAAGTTCATATTCATTATTTACTAATCTAATTTATCAGTGTAAACACTCCTTTTACATTGGCCCTCTTTCTTTGATTGACCAATGCTCTAGAAGACCATTTTTACTGGGAGTTCATTTCAAATTGGTATCACTGTACTGTTATAGGGGTTGGAGCTCCATTTCTGTAATACAGTACTCTCATTCACATGCTCATCTTTACAACCAGTGTCATATATTGTATTTTTTTCCCATGTCCTATAGATTTGTTGTCTATTACCTTACCATTAGAGTTAGGGATGATGTGAGTATTTCTACTCACATTACGTTTTGGTTGGAAGGTGTATGTGGTAGTCATGGTATAGATGAACTTTTCATTTATTCGACAGGTCATATATACTTCTCCATCATTTATCTCGCCAGAGTCATCTGGTTCACAGAGCTTACTCCCACTGCTGCAATTGGGAAGAAAAAAAATATAGAAATTATGCTCACACTTTTTTAAATCTCCCTGGAAGTTATTTCTAGCTAATACTTATAGAAGTGCTGGTGATTATGGATGGTGTGATATTTAAAGGTATTTGTCTCCTGGTAATTCAGAAATTCCACCCAATTTTGACATGCTACCATAACTACAGCTCAATTTTCCCCTGAAAGGGTTGGGTGGGTGGTGCAGCAGTTAAAGGGGTCATCTGATCCCCTTATGTCTGGCACACTGATGATTTTTTTCCGGTAGAGATTCAGCCAACTTTGCCAGCAGCCACAAGGAAAACGTAGCATTACTTGGCAACCATTGAGAGCAGTGGCAGTGTACATATTAAATGAACAGCTCTAGTCCACTAAAGTGAGAACTGCTGCTTGTCATTGGCTTTCTGCTCTGGTTCAGGGAGGAGGGTTCCAAGTGGAAGACCCCTCAGTATGAGGTACATATGGTCTTAAAAGCAAGTGGACAAGGCACTGTCATTATGGGACAACACCTTTCACAGACACAATATAAATCCCCAGGGTTCATGAGCGGATTAGCCCACCAGAGTACCGTAGAATCTTCCAGTGGTCTTACATATAAGCAACAGTCCAATCATGAAACATAGCCATAGCCATAATTGCTTCCAAAGGTTCCTTGGAGTTTTCAAATCCATCACACAAGAAATACCTGGTCACATCACTCCAGTAGATTAGGTTCATGGGGAGCAGTTCATGAGCTTCTGCACTTAATTTCCATTGACACTGCCAGTGTGTTTTGTAGTTGTTGACACAAGTAAGAGAATCCAGAACTGCAGAACCTAATAAGTAACGTAAGACAGATGTCTTAATAGGAACCAGGCTCTCATTTATTAAGTGCTATGATAGAATAGGCAGAAAAAGTGAATAAAATATGGTAATTGGCTCAGTTATGTTCTTCTAATGCTCCTAAAATTGACATTACTGTTATACCATGAGCATTGTGCACAATTGTCTTGTATAGCTATAGATGACAATGAAGACAATCAGGACGTGCATATACTTGGTACATGGTCCAAAATATGAAATACAGAGTAAGAATAAATCATGTGAGATTGTTGTGGCCATCCCCTGTGGCCTGTGCAGAGGTCATTGTGTAGGGAGTGGCAGGAGGTGAGCTATGGCCATTATCTACTGTGCATGGTGTGATCCTGTTTTATCTATAAGTAGGTGATACCTTTCATTGTAATGCCGCTTGTGACGATAATGAGGTGACTGCAGAAAAGAGATCTCCACAGAACAGCAAATGTCAGTCTATTATGAGGCTTAGTGACCAAAGTGAAAACTAGCAAGATTTCAGGATTTTTCTTTAACATACTGTAGACTGTGACATGAAATATTTTAAAAAATCACCAAAATTATTTAACAAAAATCAGGAAGCCCAATATGCATTAGATTGTCGGACACAATAAAACTTTAGTCAGCAGCTTTAATCTTTCTGTTTAGCTTGATACCAGCTGCATAGACATTTTACTAGAGAGAAATATTATACATACCTTGTATCCCCTGTAGGTATTGCAGGGTGCAAAGCAGCACAAATAGTCCCCTTGTTCCCATTTTCATTTCATCCTTAAAAGCATAAAAAAGTCAACAGAGTTACAAATGTCCCCACTAAATCAGAACATGAGGACAATAAAGAAGAAGTTATAACTTTACTAATCTCTTCCAGTCTTGCATCAAACTATCTTCCTTTTTGTGGGTTTGATGATCGTGGAGAATTTAGTGACACAAAACAAGAAAAAAGCTCAAAAACAGGGAGTCATAAGGGCCCTTTACACGGCCCAATGTAATGAAACTCTGAAAACTTATGTCAAGGCAAGATTTTAGTTTTTCCTCTTCAATAAGTTAATAGATTTAAATAAATAGAAGGTGCGGTGTTGAGTGCAGAATGATGGGGGAAAAACTTTTTTTTTATTTTATTTTAGCACAAGGCCGCAACATAAAATGTGAAAAAAAGTGAAAGGGTCTGAAGAATTTTCAAATGCATTGTATATTTCATAAAGTGCAAGGTATGTTAGCGCAGCATTTTTATATGTAAAAGACACTGGAATATGTTGGGCAAAAACTTTGATCTCTTTCATTGACCTTTTACCATTAGATTTGTCTACATGACCTGAGTAATGAAAAATAAAAGTGTCCAGTTTCAACAAGGTCAGGTAATTGCAGGTGAGCTGCACTGCCGGTTATGTCAGGCTGAGTTTGCATCTAGGTTAAAGTCACGGGGTTAAATGTCTCTTTTCTTACAGATTGTTTGTACTACACAGCAATTACTGAATGAGGGTATGAGGTACACTTTCCTCACCCTGTTTTTAGAAAAGACAGAACAAGAAAGGTAATGTTAACCAGTCCGAAATCATATCAGTAGCCTGTATTCGCATTGTCTTAGACCTTAGACCCCCATCTAGGCCATGAAAGTCACGTATGGCAATAAAATGTTTCTCTGTACTTAAGGCCTTATTCACATTTTCTGACGTGTCGGACAGCACATGTACCCATTGATTTAAATGTGTCTGTTCACATTTCAGTATTCATGGGGACATGTGCTACTTTGATCCGTGATGCGGACCAAGCACGCCTATTGAAGTCTATGGGTCCTTGGAAATCACTGACACAACACGGATGCCATTTTTCACTGAAGAATAATAGGAGATTCTTT
This sequence comes from Rhinella marina, assembly GCA_900303285.1. Taxonomy (NCBI): domain Eukaryota; kingdom Metazoa; phylum Chordata; class Amphibia; order Anura; family Bufonidae; genus Rhinella; species Rhinella marina. The sequence goes on along the minus strand of ONZH01000185.1, from coordinate 21,062 downwards.
GGAAATAAATTTTCAGCTGAGCAACTTCTGTGAATAAGAATGACAAGTGGATGGTGAAAACGGACCAACTACGGATCCTTCATGAACATTTTCACAGATGACACATACGCTTTTTTCACGGACATGACACTGACACGGAAATGTGAAAAAGGCCTAAAGCAGAACATTGTGGAGGGCCTATCATGTCATCTAGCACCTTCTAAGCCTTCTCCTTTCTCTCTCCTCTCTAGGTTGCATATGTCTCTGGGCCATGTGCCGCATGGAGGACACGTTACTGCCTCAGCCTGCTGTTCCCCCAAACAACCCAATCAAACTGAATGTTGACAAGTGGGACAGGGCTGATTCAGTGGCTATGAGGGACCAAAAGAGCAAAACCTAGCAACGTGGAGCAGGTGAGTATGCTTCCCTCCACAGGTCCAGCGATGTGGGGGAGGGGGGTCTGGCCAAAAAGCCCCCAAACTGGACAACCCTTTTGAGTAACAGTGAGGAATAAAACAATAATCTTTTTTATTTCTCAAATTAGTATGCTGCTGATTGTGCTTATTATGGTATGGGGGTCTCTTACCAATTTTTGACATCTGTCTCCATGCTTACTTATTATGTTGAAATCATTATGTCGAGAAACTATGTCACCAATCCAATTATCACCTTCTATACTTTCACTGGATATGAAATTACAGGTGGCAAATTAGATGAAACATGACTTTTTGTACATTTTATGTACATAAAGTCAATTCTATAGGGTTCACACAGTTCACAATATCTCACAGAATAGAAGAGCAAGTCATAGGCATGATACAAATCATAGCTATATATACAGTTTTATAAAGATGGCCTATGTTTACTTGAGCAAAAAAAGTTAATTAGCACGTGTATTCTTATCTCATCTATTAGTCAAGACTCAATATCACATTGTCTACTATCAGTTCCCTTATTCTTTATCTTACCTGTGTTCATCTCAAGGTCTTGATTTTCTAGATGTCTATACACAGATAGCATCAAGTGAGCATTGTGCTTGTCCAGTCTTTGTGTGCGTGTGCAAGAAATATGTGGTTGACTGTTTCCTGTTTGTTGCATCCACTTCTAGGAATAGGGAAGTGGCTTTATGACATTTATGATCACAAATAGGTGGGAACTTGGAAGAGAATTATCTTCAGAATGGGGAATTCCAAGTGGCGCAGTCTTATTTAAAGGGGTTGTCTTATAACTTTAGAATGGCATATGTGTAGCGAGCCCCGGAGGAGCCGTTGCAGTGGATGGGAGTAGTAGTGGCCCTGATGAAGTGCTGTGTCCTAATGAACTTCTTCAGGCCATTGGTATCTGTGGATCAAAGCAGTGGAAATGTAGTTTTGAAGAATAAGGCCAGACGTGAACATATAACAAAAAGTCGATTGTAGAAGTAGAGGGCACACAATATATCCGAATACCATAAATAAACCAATATTTTAATGAAAAAATATAAAATATAAAAAAAAAAAAAAATGTAAAAAGTAATACTTCAACAGTGCTTATATATCACTAAAATACAATTTAAAATCAAAACAAAAAATTACATCCATATCTCATTATCATAAATGGCATATCGCTCTGTCATATATCAATGATGGAAATAAGATATAGTGTCCAGATGAATGATATTGTTCCTTATATATAGATAATATGCGCTGGATGTTAATATGGAGTCTTTCCCCAATAATAACTGTAATGGAATTGGTTGAACTGGGGTTAGTAGTTAGTGCCACCTTGTTCCGGTATTAACTTACCCTCAGACAGTCAGTTGGGGTTAGTAATCATAGTAGTCCCCTCTTAGTAGAGGAAAGAATAGAGACAGTTTAGTACTTTACCCTCCTGTGATGCGGACAATCCTTCTTGTTTTGCAAAGTCTGCCGAATCCCCAACGCGGCGTCCCACGTGGTTACAGCGTATCGCAGATCTAGGCTTGTATTACCACATTAGTAGGTCCGGTCACGTGTTGTAATCATGTGACTGTCTCTCCGGTCACGTGGTGTGTACGTCATCTACGTCATCAAGATGACGTACACACCACGTGACCGGAGAGACAGTACTCTACTTCTACAATCTACTTTTTGTCAATTTTACACGGTTGGGGTGTACCGTGAGAGTGAGCACCAAGTCAGGGGGAAAATTCAGATGAGCTACTGAATTTCAATTTTCGTGAACGTATAACAGTCTCTTTTTACTACAAGCGCAGAATATAACTTTTGGTGCATTCAACAGCAGCGGACTCAAAGTGCAATTTCTGGCACCAGTAAGGAAGTATGGAGGCAAGTTGGATGGCTGCAATATAACACTTGTGAGTGTAGATGTCTAGGCTTAAGCTTTAACAGGCCTAGTAGTTGTCTTGGGTGATGGGGGTCTTAGCTGTAATCCATCACCATAAAGCAGTGTCTTTCATGCAGGTGTTTAGATGTTCACTCTGCTGTCTGATTTCTCAAGTATTTGCTTGAGGATGGCTTACACTCTGCAGTGTACTTCCTTTCCTTACTATGTCTTAAGAGGAGCTCCCCCTCCTGGCAGGAAGAAAGACTAGCCCACTCCTACAAAGAGGGGAGAAGCAGGGTGATTAGCTCTGTTCCTGACAACCTTTGCCAAATATATCCTAACAGTTAGTTACAGCCAAAACATACAATTAAAATACCTAGCAAATTACAATATTTGCAGATACCCCCAGGTCTAGGATACTTCTGGAAACTTGGAACCCCCTCTATGAAGCAGAAAAGAGTGCACATCTCTAAGAGTGGCTTCTGATATAGTTGGATCCAGTCTGCTTATGCATTGGATGGCCAGCACTCATTAGAATGTACATAATGCAGCCTCTCTGGGGGAGACGTGGCTCTGGGGGAATGTACATTATGATATATATATATATATATATATATATATATATATATATAAAATGTCTTATCAGTAGAGTGTGTATTATATGAAAGGGGGTGGCATTCCGCTGGAATGTTGCAGTTTCTAAGTTATCCAAGTAGTTATTACTTTTCTCACACTGAAGCACAATAAGCTTGATGGTTACTGTCACTTTAAAGGGGTTGTCCAAGTTATATTTATTGATGACCTATCCTCAGGATAGGTCATCAATATTAGATCGGCGGGGGTCAGACACCCGGCACCCCTGACGATCAGCTGTTTGAAGAGGAGGCGGGCGCCGTGCCAGCGCTGCTTCCTTTTCATTGTTTACCTGCTCTCCATAACATCCGCAACAGTGAGCAGGTGTAATTACACCTAACCGTTTTATTCATTTCTCTTCAAACAGCTGATCGGTGGGGTGCCGTGTGTCGGACCCCTGCCGATCTAATACCAATGACCTTTCCTGAGGATAGGTCATCAATAAATATAACTTGGACAACCCCTTTAAGTGGTACATAAATCTCAGTGGGATGTTGAATTTGAACAGCTGCAGACCAGATGAACAGCTGAACTTTAACTCAGTCTTGGTTATAGCAGTCTCTTTGCCGGAGACCAGAGGTCAGGTTTTGCCCTAGATAACAGCTTCTGTCTGAACCAATAATGCTCTTGTGCATCGCTGGGAGGCTACCCACTACCATAGCTTGCATCACCTTGACTTATTCCATGAGGTTGAACAACCCTCTTGTTTACGATAGTTCTAGTGCCTCCAAGAGTCTTCATGGCCATTAGCCTTCCATCTTTCTTTCTTAAAGACGAGATGTGCCGACCACTTCCTGCTCGCTGTTTCAGTAGCTCCCATTGAGGTGCATGAGAGCTACGGAAACTCAGAAACAGCATAGCTTGCTGTGCTACATTGTTTCATTGGCCCTCATGCACCGCAATGGGAGCTACTGAAACAGCGAGCAGTGGAGTGCTCTGCTTCTTCCTGGCCAGGAAGTGGTCGGGACTGTGTCTCATCTCGCCTTAGTAACAGAGATATGAGACAACCCCTTTAAGTCTTCCTGAAGGAGAGTTAAAGGGTTTCTGTCACCAGTTTTGGGCATATAAAACAGGATGACATTTGCAATGTGCAAATGTCACCTGATGCCAAAATTGTGACTCACTCTCTGATTGCAGTCCCCGTTTTTGTATAAAATCGACTTTAGTAATATGCAAATGAACCATTACTAGGTGCAAGGGCCGGTAACCCTGCACCTAGTATCACCGTTTCCCCACCTTTAGGTACGCCTACTTTCTTGTGATGGACAGGGCCAGGCAGCTCGCTCTATCTGCTGCCGGCCCTGTCCGCGCTGCAGATCCCGCGCGGCCTTCATTCGGCGCATGCACAGTGATGAAGCCGGGAGCCCGGCGGCCAGTGGCACTCACTGCGCCTGCGCCGAATGAAGGCCGCACGGCACAGGCTCAGGATCTGCAGCGCAGACAGGGGCGGCAGCAGATAGAGCGAGCTGCCTGGCCCTGTCCATCACAAGAAAGTAGGCGTACCTAAAGGTGGGGAAACGGCGATACTAGGTGCAGGGTTACCGCCCCTTGCACCTAGTAACGGTTCATTTGCATATTACTAAAGTCGATTTTATACAAAAACGGGGACTGCAATCAGAGAGTGAGTAACACTTTGGGCATCAGGTGACATTTGCACATTGCAAATGTCATCCTGTTTTATATGCCCAAAACTGGTGACAGAAACCCTTTAACAACATACTCTGGTTTATGGTTTATTTTCAAACTGGTTCAAGCAGCTGCAGACACGTTCCCTTACTTCCACCAGTCCAGGAAACACTTTAGTCAGTCTTTACACTTTAGTCAGTCTTCAATACATGCTGTACATTACACTACACTACAGTCATACTGTATATAATACTCTGTCCACAAAACAAGATATTCCCTTCTTTCAGGCTTTTATTACTCACTGTCCCATTCTTCCGGCCCTCTGACTTGGTTCTTCATGGCTGGTCCTAAGATGCTTCAAGCTGTACCTTTGAGTTTGAGCCTGGTTAGCCCCGGTCTCCCACTCTAACAGAACTGCATCAAATGCGCTCACAAAACAGAATCACGATCATTAAAATTGCAAATAATGCAATTATTGCCTCATCTAGCCCCCACTGATCCAGCCTCGATACTCTGGTGGTCACTTCTAGTCTTTGTTTATATGTGGCCAGGACTTTACTGCTGAGGTCAGTCTGTATCTGCAGTGTCCCACATGTTATGTGTGAAAGGGACACTACCAACTGTATTTTGTATAGCCATGTCATTGCAATCTGTATTCAAATATCTTATGTGTTGTAAGAACCTCCTAGGCAGTAATTACATCTTTCCACCACTAGATGGTGCTGTTAAGCAACATGTATATGTACTCTCTATGGTTATAGATGTAGTGACAGTTTAGAAAGAACATCATGGAGTGAGGAGAGCAGACAGCTCCTCAGGGAGCTTCTGAAGCTTCCAGAACCAACCTAAGAAATGTGCAGGAGAAAGTCACCCTAAAGGCCGCCATTCCTGCTGGACACTGGCCACGTCACAGCTCCATGATGGCAACTTACCACTTTCTAGGCCACTAGCAACTGGCATAAACTGGATACCAAGCCTGTCAAAGGTAAATGCTGAGCTCATTAGCTTAATGGACTTTGTCAGCAAAATTTATAGTGACTGGGAGTAGCTCCATAGCACCCGGACACTGCATTCTGCAACTTCTAGCTAAATTTGTGATTTATTGACCTACTGGAAACCCCAACGGGCAGTCAGGTTTTCTATATTTGAAGTGACACGGTGCAGACGTATTAATTCCTGCCGTGCAGGGCCAACATACCCTGAAGTATTGATATACAATTTAATCCAGAGCCAAGACTAGTTTATCAAGGGACTGACTAAGAGGAGAATTAAGAGTAACAGGATTTAAAGCTACAGCAACTTAAAGTAACAGCCTTGGAGGAAGTCTTACAACATCAATCTGTATTATCTGCTGCCTACTGAAGAAATTGTAACTTATAACATCTGACCTCAAGGCAAAAGTAAAAGTTTATTGTTCATTTCAAACTGCCTCCTCATTACTACTAAGGGTGTGTCTACCTTAAGACACTGGCATCACGACAAACCAGGACCCTGCCGACTGACACTGCCAAAATTACCACCAAGGGCACCTTGGCGGAGTCCTGCGTACAGAGTGTGCCCCAAGGGAAGTCGTGTCCCCCCTCCACGCAGCTGCACGCCGGTCCAGGAATTCCACTAAAAACCGTGAGTAACCATCGGCAACACCACACTGTGACATATCCCTGACGCTCACGTGTTTCCCCTGCGGTACCGGCTCGCTGCATATCCTTACCAGCCACAAGCTATACTACTGGCATTATGGCAAAGTGGTGAGAAAGAGCTCTGGAGTCTATTGAGCATGTGTGAGTCTGCACATTGATGATTACCATGCATGCTTAGTAGCATGCAGACTGCATTTGCCCCAAGTGTCACATCCTTGATGATCTTCCGACGGCTTGGACACTGAAGAGGACAGTATACTGCTACAGATGGATCTGGATAGATTGGAGGCTTGGGCAGAGAAGTGGCAGATGAGGTTTAACACTGACAAATGTAAGGTTATGCACATGGGATGGAATAATGCAAGTCACCAGTACATACAAAATGGTAAAACACTGGGTAACACTGACATGGAAAAGGACTTAGGATTTTTAATGGACAGCAAACGAAGCTGTAGAAACCAGTGTCAGGCAGCTGCTGCCAAGGCCAATAAGATAATTGGTTGCATCAAAAGGGTCATACATGCCCAAGATGAGAACATAGTCCTGCCACTTTACAAATCACTAGTCAGACCACACATGGAGTACTGTGTACAGTTCTGGGCTCCTGTCAACAAGGCAGACATAGCAGAGCTGGAGAGGGTTCAGAGGAGGGCAACTAAAATAATAACTGGAATGGGTGGACTACAATACCCTGAATGATTATAAAAATGAGGGTTATTCACTTTAGAAAAAAGACAACTGAGGAAAGATCTAATAACAGTGTATAAATAGAAGATAATTCTTTACGGTAAGAGCAGTGAGACTATGAAACTCTCTGTCTAAGGGCCCTTGCACACGACCGTAGCGGGCCGTATGTCCTGGATCAGCATTAATCGTGGGCATGGGAGCGCACAGCATCATTGTAATCTTTGATGCTGTGTGCACGATCAATGCCGCTCCGGGACGTATGGCCCGCTCACGGACCATATGTCTCGGAGGGCATGCGGTCGTGTGCAAGGGCCCTAAGAAGGTGGTGATGGTAAGTTTACTAAAACAGTTCAAGAGGGGCCTGGATGTATTTCTGGAGTGTAATAATATTACAGGTTATAGTTATTAGAGATGGGTCGTTGATCCAGGGAGTAATTCTGATTGCCTGATTGGAGTCGGAAAGTAGAGATGAGCGAATCATTCAAAAAATTATTCGCCGAACATTCGCCAAACTTTTCCTAAGATTTGTATATTCGACGAATAGATTAGTTGTATTTGCGTACAAAATATATGTTATTATGTGCTATTAGCGAACATTAGCGCACTGATAACGAAGGTTCATTTAAAAAATGTACGCAACTTCTTAGAAGGCGTACGCATGAGCGTACAAATAGTGTACGAATCCTCAGCGTACTATTGTCTACGCGATAAACTGTTGTATTTTCGCTCCAGCTGCCTCTCAGCAGGGGTTAACGTGCTGTGGCCGGATCTGTGGCCCGCCCCCATTACAGTGAATTTGGGCCGGAGCGCGGTTCCGGCCCCACACATGTACTTGCGGCAGCACGGATCCGGAGGGACCCTTCACCCGCCGGATCCGGGCTGCCGCTAGTGTAGAAGTAGCCTTAGGCCATTATTTAATGATTTTTGACAGCTGCTGCACCACAGAGGAGCCGCTCTCACCGTCCTCCACCCCAGAGAGAGAGGACCCCACCTGCCCCTCCAACACCACCAGCCCAGCTACCAGAGGTAGAAGGTAGGTAAAAAAAAAAGTGTAATGGGTGGACCTTCTGTCTTCAAAATATGAAGCTAAATGTATGTTTTATCTTTGGTAGCACCAACCGACAGGGAGCAGTTTTCCCCTGGACCATGGGAAGACCACGCCGTATGGGTGTCCAGTAAGTACTACAAAAGGCTCAGTAAGTACAGAATACATGTCACAGAATAAGTCGCTCCAGTACATTAAAGTTTAGATTTTTTTTGTGGGACAACCACTGTAACTCGATCATACAAACTAAGTACTGTTTCCACCCCTACAGACATCCCCACTGACTTCAAAGTGGAGGCTGGATTACGGAGCCTAGGGGTCCTGGCTCCATGCTGCCTCCCGGATCATTCGTGGCCTGCAGCTGGAGCTGCAGGACATGATGGCCCGACGTCGGCAAAGGCCGGTGTAATCTTATGTTTTTGTTCCTTTCTTTTGTTTATTATATCATTTATTTGTTAAATATAAGTTTTTGTTTATTACTAAAATATTCTTGAAAAACCTGTGTTTTGAGTGTTTTGTTAAACCTTTAACACCTTCCTGATCCTGACATAGTGTGAAGAAGACAATTTTTTTTTCCAACAGCCATTTTCCCATATTAATGAACACAGCGATGTCTGCCGGCCGCAGTATTAGTACATTACACACACTCCTGTTCACTGATTACAATTGACAGACAGAAAAATAAAAAAGGCTTGGCTTGTTTGGGCAACAAGCCTGTACATTCTACCTTAACATAGGCAGTGAAAATTATATATGAGCTTTTTATGGCTGCCCCGGCCAGTAGTAGTAGGGGACGGGGTATATCAGCATAGAGTGATAGGTAAAATAAATACAACAGACTGCGGTGGTGTATAACAATGTCCTCTAATATAATTTGCACGGGAGGCAGAGGCAGTGTAAAAAAATGTGTTTTTTTTTTTTAATATATATAACACATATATTTTTTTTTTTGGAGGGCGGGACTAAAGGCTGAGGCTCCAAAACAAACTTAACAATACTAAATAGAACTATTAGTAACGTTGGAGGCGGAGGTAGACAACAGTGTTTGGTTTTGAAATAGGGTTTTGGAGACTTCGGGTTCGCACAGCCCATGACATGACACAAGACATTTGGCTGTAAAATTATGGCCCGGCTGACAGCAACAGTGGGAAGACACTCAGACTATTCTGCCCTGCAAGGCCTGATCTAATCTCCACCAGCATCAGCAAGAGGAGTATGAAATTCGGATGTAATCCAGCCTTTATTCATTTTTATAAAGGTATTTTTTTTAACACTGCCCGGTGACAGATTTGTCCTTTTGGGTGTCACCACCCCCCCAGCGGCACTAAAAACCCTCTCTGACATGACACTTGAGGCTGGGCAGGAAAGAAGCCCTAGTGCATAGTGGGACAGTTCCGGCCACTGTTGTAATCTGCCTGCCCAGAAGTCCAGGGGGTCTGAGAAGAGGCTTTGTGAGCCAGACTGCAGGTACGCCTGAACCTGCTCATTGAGGCGGGTGATCTGGGCCTGCTCACTTGGCTGCAGCTGTTGGGAACCTGCAGAGAAAAATTACTGCATCATACTAATTAGGCTTAACTGGCTGCTGCTGGTTGTGGCAGAAGGTGGATGACTTGGCCGGACCTCCTTCTCAGACAAGCTGGCAGCAGGCTGGGGCTGGCTAAAAGCTGTGGCCAGGTTACTACATAGCTTCTCCCGCAATGATACTAATTTCTCTTCCCTTTCCTGGGGAGGAAAACAATCCCCCATGTTGGATTGATACTGCGGGTCCAGAAGCATCGCCAGCTAGTATTCGTCAGTCTGCCTTATGTTTAGGATATGCCTGTCTGTGCGTAAGCATGTGAGCATACAACTCGCCATCCTGCCCAGCGTGCCTGAGAGGCCACTTCTTTCCATCTCAGCCTCTCTCTGAGAAACTGCTGTGTCCCTGAAAGTCTCATCATGCTCATCCTCCAGCTGTGTCTCCTCCTCCTCCTGGTCATCATCACCCTCATTAAAATCCTCCTCTCCCCCCTCCTCTAACTGAAGCTCCTCATCCTCATCCTCCTCCTGCTCCGCAAGGGAACTTTGGCGTTGGGGCTCCCCTACAGTGACAGCATGGCGGGTAGACAAATGGCCAGGATTTCCTTCCCCCGTTGCCCCCTGCTGCATGAGCGTGAGTGTCTTTTCCAGCACAAATATTATTGAAATTATGTTGCTCATACCGCAGCTGTCCCGGCTGACCAATTTGGTGGCTTCTTCTAAGGGCCTTAGAACAGTGCAGGCATCTCGGACCAGCCTCCACTGCTGGAAATCAAATCCGCACCTGCTCCCTATGGTGGAAGACTCTGGCTGCTGCTGGACAAAATCGTCCACTGCTCTACGCTGCTCTAGGAGTCGCTGCAACATATGAAGAGTGGAATTCCACCGGGTCGGCACGTCACCTATTAAGCGGTTTGGCGGAAGACCGTTTTGATGATGCAGTTCCACCAGAGCGTGGCGAGATACATATGAATGGCTGAAATGAGTGCAAAGCTTCTGTGACTTTGCCAGCACTGTGCGCAGGCCAGTGAATGTTTTTAGAAATCTTTGCACCACTAGATTTAGAACATGTGCCATACAGGGAGCATGCGAGAATTGACCCAGGTTCAGCGCTGCCACTATATTTGTCCCATTGTCACTCACTACCTTGCCCACTTCCAGCTGCCGTGGAGTCAGCCAGCGCGCTATTTGCTGCTTCATGTAATGCAGCAAGCGCTGGCCTGTGTGGCTGCTACTGCCAAGACAAACTATGTCTAACACTGCATGGCAGCGTTTCACCTGGCACATGTGATATGAAGGAGCGGTGGTAACTCGCTGCCCTGACGCTCCAGCAGCCGGACTGCCTGTGGAGGTGGAAGCAGATAGTTGTTGGGTGCTCTGCTGCAATCCTTGCTGGAAAGCACGTGGAGGTGCCAACAGCAATTGACCCGGTTACTGGGGGGTTCCTGCCTCGCTGCCACTAAATACATTCAGCCAGTGGGCAGTAAAGGACATGTATTGCCCCTAGCCGTAAGCACTGCTCCAGGTGTCCACCGTGACGTGCACCGTGCTGCAGAGAGACTACTGCAGGGAGCGTCTAATATTGTCAGCCACTTGGGAGTAAAGGGTGGGGATAGCTTTGTTGGAGAAGTAATGCCGGCTAGGGACCTGCCAATATGGCTGAGCGCAAGCCATTAGCTCCCTAAAAGCTGGGCAGTCAACCAGCTGGTACGGCAGAGACTGCACAGCCAGCAACTTTGTCAGGTGACCATTCAGTTTGCGCACTGTCGGATTACTTGTGGCGTAAAACTGCTTCCTGGCCACGCACTCGGCAATTGACAGCTGCCTGAATGAGAGGAGGTGGAGAAATGCACGCACTGGCCGACGATCAGGTGGATGTACTAGTTACACCCCGGGATGCGGGCTGAGCTAAGGCCCTGGATGCGGCCTGCCTGACAGAAGGGACCCCGGGAGAAGTAACCAGCTCTTTAGTATTAATGGGCTGCTCTAAATTGCCGGCATGACGCCGCTTCAAATAGTTCCACAGAGCAGTGGTCCCAACATTTGTGGCTTTCCCACGGCTCAATTTCTGTTTACACAAATTACACGTGGCTATACTGCTATCCCCCGACAGAGTGGTAAAACTCTTCCACACACCCGACGTGCGCCCTCCACAGCTGGCCAAGCTTGTAGCCCTTGCACGCTTACACCCTGGTGCCGGCCTAACTATATTTGGGGTCTCGCTAGTTCCCAGGGAAGCACTAGCCCTGGGCCTAACTCGCCTCTGCCCTCTGTTGCTGCCACTACTAGTACCACCCTCCTCCTCTGAGCTCAAATCCTCCTCACCAGCCCGATCCGCTTCCCAGGTCCTCCGGTCTAACACATCAGATTCATCATCAGACTCCTCCACAACACATTTTTCGGAATGCAAATTAGGCTGTTCCCCACCAACTGACAATTCCAGGCAGTCCAAACTCTGACTGCCCTCTAAGAAATCCTCAGGGAGGCTATCCTCTATAACCGCCGGATTATAAGGTGGGCTTCGGTGGCTTTTTTTTTTTAGAAATTGCAGAAGGGACACCACTAGGAGGGAACACTGAAGCCCGAGAGGTGGCAGAAAATGACAGGGTTTGCTTGAGTGGAATGGTGGAGCAGGACGAGTCTGACCCCTGGCTACATATGGATACTGTATCAGCAGATGACAGCAGATCATCCGGTTGAGACTGAAATGAGCGTGCCATCCACTCCACTACCTCATCTACTTTCTCCTCCACTACAATTTTGCGCCTCGGTGGGTTAGCCTGGTGGAACAGCGGCCAAGTATTGCGAATACTACTAGTAGATGCTCCGGCTACAGGTCCTTTGGCACTGCTGCCCTGTGCCACCTTCTCCTTTTTTTTAGAGCTCAAAGTCTGGCTGGAACTGGACCCCTTTTGCTTATCCATTTCAGACATTTTTCAATTCACTCTGTGACCCGGCAGCTGGTCTTTGTCCCTGTATCTCACTGTCTCTCCCTGTCTCTCCCTATCTCTCCCTGTCTCTCTCTCCCTGCTTGATTAAATACTAGCCCTGAACTGGCCCTGCAATTGCCCTGCAGTATCCCTGATATGTGTAATATGGATTCCCAGAGCTATTACATCAAATTTTCACAAAACAGGTCTCAGAACTTCACACACAGTGCTTCTGCTCGTCTCAGCAGTCGCAGCAGAAGTGATGCGTCACTGGCTTACCGAGCCTGAGCCAATCAGAGCAAGCCCTGCCCACTAGGTCAGGTGACCGCTTTCTTCCCGGGCTTTTGCGCACGATAAACGAACTAACAGTAAAAGTTCACTAATGAATTGAATTCGTACGCAACAGCGTATACAGTAACTTATACATAGCAATAGTGTATAATTTATAGGACAAACTACGTAGCGAATACGTACAAATACGAAGCGAATCACCTAATATTCGGATTCGCTTCACAGCTAAAAATTTCCAAGATTCGATACGAATCAACAAATCGATTTGCTCATCTCTATCGGAAAGGAATTTTTTTCCCTTAAAGTGGGTAAAATTGGCTTTTACCTCACAGGGTTTTTTTGCCTTCCTCTGGATCAACTTTCAGCATAACAGGCTGAACTGGATGGACAGATGTCTTTTTTCAGCCTCATAGACTATGTTACTACGTAACTATGTTACTTGGTCACTGCACCAGATATAACATCATCACCTCTGAGAAATTGTGGTGCCCAGTCTTAGAGAAGGGGGAATGCCAATAGAAGCTCGCAAACATTAGTCTCCACACACACACACACACACACACAGTTTCACACCAGGTTTCCATAACAACCCAGCCATTTTTCTTCACTGCTATAGGGGTGGGGGCTGTGGAGGTCACTGTTAAGGAGGTGGAGTGCTGTAGTGGTCACTCTCGATATCTTTTAACGACACACACACAAACATTAAATTAAATAGATGAAATATACCCAGCTAGTTTATCATAATAAAGAGTCAGAATGAGACTGAGCTGTTGTATCAACTGGTTTAGTCATCATGACTAGTCATTGTAATGAAGGAAAAGAGAATTAACATCTTGCTGCGTTTTAAAAAAATGAGTAATATTTGGTTTCAGTATTTTTATTTTGCTAAGGCAGCTTTAACATGGCGGTGTGTGGTCCATGAAATGCGGTCCATGTGACGGCTATATTTCCCAGACCAACCACGGATCATGTGATCTGAAATCACAGCATCATAGTGATTTCTAGCTTTGGAACTAATTTGTTGAAAATGTTAATAAATTGCTTAGATAATGAACCCCAAATATCAGAGTATTTAGCACAACCATATTTCAAATAACTGAACACATACTGTACCTTCCAGCGCTCCCTTTTTGTGGTACTCCCCTGCAAATTTTCAAAATTGGGGGACTTAGGCAAAACTGAATAAAAATGGTTATTTTTACATTGTTGGATGTGTTCATTGACAGAGCAAGGTTGGGAGTTAAAATGTCATTTCAGATTCAGGGTTGAGGTATGACATGCACAGATTGTAATAAGTTTCTGTCTTCAGCGAAGCTCACACTCTAATCTCCTCGTTTCACAGACAATGGCAGTGGCATAGCTATAGGGGGTACTGAGATAGCAGTCACACCAGAAGCCCTTGTACCATAGGTGCAAAGGCCATATGAGACACCAGGATTATAAATGGCATGTGGTGGATGGAACCTTAAAAAGGTAGCGTGCCTATATAGTGCAGCATAGGCTATGTAAAATAATGTAGAGGCTGTTGTGTATGTCTTGTGTATACCGGATTTATTTGATGTGTAGTTCATAGGTTGACAGTAGAGATGAGCGAACTAGTCGAGATTCATTTTGGGTCTGGTTCGCCAAATTTTTTAAAAAGTTCAGTTCTGGCCAAACCGAAGTTGCTCCAATTGCCCTGAATGTTGCTACTGATATATAACTCCTCTAACCCTAACTTTTTTTTTTTTCCTCCACCATCAGAGCACCGGCAGCAAGGAGAGGTCTATTGATCGCATTTAGCCTGCCTGAACTGTGAGAAAATGTATTTATTAATACAGTAATCATGTACTTATGCCACCTCATGTATTTACAACCCCCCCTCAAAAAAAAAAAAAAATGCACAAAAATGTCATTGCCTTGACTGTGCTAAAATGTTGATGTTGATGAAGTAATCACGTACATTTATGCTGCACCTTAAAGAAATGTAACCACCTCCACCCCCAAAATTTATTTTTATTTATTTTGATCTGTGAGCAATGACATACAGAATTTAAAAAGTTCTACCATGTGGAAATTGAATAAACTGACAATTGAGAGGCATTAGTAGTATGATGCAGGCCACAGCAGCAGCTATGCAGAACGTGATAATAGACAGACAGACAGCATTTGGCAAGATGGGGCACCACCAGCATTTCCATTGGAATCAGCTGGAGGAGTATGAAAATCCTCCTGAATCCAGGCTTGGTTCATTTTGACAAAAGTGATGTTTTGGACACTGGAGGAGGACAACTTGGTCCGTTTGGGCCATTACGGGCCTGCAGTGCTGAAAACCCACTCTGAGATGACACTGGAGGCAGGGCAAGAAAGATGATAGAGAGCGTGCTGTGCCAGTTCGGACCACTGTTCCAGTCTGCCAGCCCAACAATCCATGGGGTCAAGCAACTGGGTTTGTGACAGAGACTCGCCATAGTTTAGGTAGGCCTGAACCTGGGTGTTGAGACAGGAGCTGTCGGCTTGCTGACTGCCCTCAGTCAGGCATGGCACATGGAAAAATTGCTCCATCATGTTGAGGAAACTGAAATGACTCCTGCTGCTTTGGCTTCTGGTGCTTGTGGTATGGGAGGGGGGTGACTACAGAGACAGTGGTGGCAGGCATCTGCTCACCAAAAGTTGAAGCAAGCTGCATAAACAATGTTTCCTGGTAGTAAAGATATTTGTCCTCCCTTTCTGCCAGCGGAAAATATCCCCCATTTGCCTTGGTAGCGAGGGTCTAAAAGCATGGCTATTCAATAATCATCAGGCTGCTTGATGTCAAAGATACGCCTGTCAGTGGGTAAGCAAACCAGCATACAGGTGGTCATTCTGGCCAACGTGCCCAAGGAGCCACTTCTTTCCGGCTCCACCACCCACTGAGACGATTGGATGTCTTGGTCAATGCCATCCTTGTCCTCTTGCTCCTCCACCTCAACCTCCGACTCCTCCCCCTCTTGCAGTGGAATCTTCCAGCAAGGCTGAGCAAAAACCTTTAGCTCCCTAAAGGCAGTAGACTCGACTAAATGGTACAGCAATTAAGCTTGCACACCGTTGGATTGCTGGGTGCGTACAGTTGTTTCCTGGTCACGCACTTATTGATGGCTGACGATGGAGCGGAGGAGGAGAAGTCTGAGTGGGAGAAGCGGAAAGGGATGATGACAATGTGATGACAATGGCACCATACTGCTCATGGACGTGGCCTGGCTGCTGCCAGCTGGAATGGGTAAAGGAGGGAACTTCTGCCACTGTGGCTGACTGCCACCTCTGTTTGCCCACGGGATAGGGTTATGCTGCTTCATGTGGATTAATAGAGCTGTGGTGCCTACATTTTTGTTTGCCTGCCCATGTTTTACTTTGCTCCTGCAGAAGGTCTGCTTTAGTCTTTCAGCAGCATGGAGAAAAACTGCCAGACATGAGATAGAGGGGTAGAGGCGGCCAAGCTGGGCTTAGCTCTGGCGTAACCCACCCACTGCGTTAGCAGCATCACCATATCCCAAAGCAGAAGTGGCCCTGGCTGTTCTTTGGGAGGTAAGTGGCCTCTACTCTTTATTGCTACCACCATCATCCTCCTCCTCTGATGTTGCCTCCTGCTCAGCACCCTGATCCGGTTGCCAGGTCATCGGAGTCCTCACCATCTCCTCCTTAGGGCAGTACAACCGCTGACTGCTCTCACAGAAGTCGTCAACAGGGAAACTCTCTTGACTATCTGCAGTAGGACGTGGTGGGGTTTTCTTGCCACTTCTTAGGAAAAATGAAAAAGTAAGGTGCCCCTCTAGGAAGGGGCAGTGAAGACTGGGAGGACTATTTCTCCTCAACTATAATATTGCGCTTTTCCAGCAAGGACTGCGGCCTGCTACTACTACTATCACTACTTCTGGCTACAACCGAAATTCTGGCTCTGGGTCTTTTATTTGGAGCCTGGACATTTTTGGGTCTCTCAGATAATGTTTTGCAGTACCCTGTGTACTGGTGTAGTAAACACATACAGTACAGACCAAAAGTTTGGACACACCTTCTCATTTAAAGAGTTTTCTGTATTTTCATGACTATGAAAATTGTAGATTCACACTGAAGGCATCAAAACTATGAATTAACACATGTGGAATTATATACTTAACAAAAAAGTGTGAAACAACTGAAAATATGTCTTATATTGTAGGTTCTTCAAAGTAGCCACCTTTTGCTTTGATTACTGCTTTGCACACTCTTGGCATTCTCTTGATGAGCTTCAAGAGGTAGTCACCTGAAATGGTTTTCACTTCACAGGTGTGCCCTGTCAGGTTTAATAAGTGGGATTTCTTGCCTTATAAATGGGGTTGGGACCATGAGTTCTGTTGGGCAGAAGTCAGGTGGATACACAGCTGTCCTACTGAATAGACTGTTAGAATTTGGGCCTAAATTCGTTATCACTACTAGATAGTTTTGTGTACTACCCTGTCTATTGGTGTAGTAATCATGTACAATAATTATTTTTCTAATTTTGAGAGTAGGATGTCATGGAATTTTCTAATATACCGTATTTTTCACCCTATAAGATGCATCGGCCCATAAGATGCACCTAGGTTTTAGAGGAGGACAATAAGAAAAAATATTTTTCATGAGACCTCAGATCAGACCACAAATCAGACCCCCAATGTTAAAGGGTTCTCCGGGAATTAAGAAAATTAAAATACTTAAATATTACTTTATAATAAATATATTCTCAAATGCCTTTCATTATTTATAAATGGCTCATTTTGTCTGGGGAGCAATCATCAGGGGAAACAAAATGGCCGCTGTCCTATTAGTACACACAAAATCTGTCCTAGTCACACAGGAGGACAAGTTACTTCACAACACTGAGGCAAAGAGTTGCCTCATCCTCCTCTCTGCTGTACTTGTCAGGGATTATGATCCTGAATACAGTTTATTATGATCTTCAGCTGAATCTCTGTAGGAATGGAGTTCATGAGGAGACATGAAGTACAGAGAGAATGGACAGGACAGACTGTGGTAATGGAGACTGCACATAAGTGCTGCTGCTCATTAGCCACATCCCCACCTCCTCTCTGTACTTCATGTCTTCTCATGATCTCCATTCCTACAGAGATTCAGCTGTGTTCAGGATAACCCCTGACAAGTAGAGCAGAGAGGAGGATGAGGCAGCTCTTTACCTCAGTGTTGTGAAATAACTTGTCCTCCTGTGTGATTAGGACAGGTTTTGTGCGAACTAATAGGACGACGGCCATTTTGTTTCTCCTAATGATTGCTCCCCAGACAAATAGAGCCATTATAACTAATGAAAGGTATTTCTGAATATATTTATTATAAAATAATATTTAAGTATTTACATTTTCTTAATTCCCGGAGAACCCCTTTAATCAGACCTCAGCTCACAGCCTCAATCAGACCCCCAATGTTAATAAGACCCTCAATCAGACCTCAGCTGAGATCCCCAATGTTAATAAGACCCCACATTCACACCTCAGATGAGACCCATAACTCAGATCAGCCCCGATGCCTCAGATCAGCCCCCATGTGATAGATCAGCCTCCCATGCCATTTATCAGCCCCCATACTATTTATCAGCTCCCATGCCATTTATAAGCCCCCATGCCTTATATCAATTAGCCCCCATGCCAAAGAGCAAATAAAATAAAAAAAACACTTACCTCCCCTGCTTCGGACACCACCACTCCCAGGGGCGTAGCTAAAGGCTCATGGGCCCTGGTGCAAGAGTTCAGCTTGGGCCCCCCTTCCCTTAGTGCTCTGTGTGTCTTCTTATGCGGCACAAGGGTCTTTGGGCCCCCTCAGGCTCCTAGGCCCGGTAGCGACTGCTACCTCTGCACCCCCTATATCTACGCCCTTGACCACTCCCCACCACAAGAGCTCTCTCTCTTCTTTCTGCCGTTGGCTGTGCTGTGACCTAAGGCACACAGCACAGTTGAAAACTGAGAACCAGGAAACGTTGCGTACAGAGCTTTCACCGCTTCCGGTCCTCTGGTAATAATGAGTGCTTCCATAATGTAAGCGCTCATTAGTATTTGCCCCATAAGACACAGTGACATTTTTCCCCACTTTGGGGGGGAAAAAGTGCGTTTTATACAATACATGTATTTAAAATGTTGCTCACAGACCTTTATTTTATTTGTGCAGTAGCCTCTCTATAAACCAAAAAATTGCATAAAGCTTGTTTTAGTCCTGTGTAATGCATCCATATGACAGCTGATTAGGACTAAACATGCCATAAGTCATGTGACCCTTACAGGTATCATGTGACCCTGGATGTGCCGGGAAAACAAGCATGAAGTTAAAGGGGTATTCCCATCTCACAAATGGTTTGTATGATTAGATATAGCCATACTGATATTATTACTAATAGGATGTATTTATATAAAATGTACCGTTTAGAAGATTTACCTATTTGTATATCCATTGTCCCACACACATCAGTCAGGCCGTTGCCCCTAGTTACGACAACCGAGGCCATGTAGTAGTGGTGGCCAGCTTGCTCTTGTTCAAATCCGCTCTGTGGTAACTGCCTGTATTGTGAACGTACATTGCGCAGACACATCCTAGGGTTGTAGCTTTTTGTCTGCGCTTCCAAACGCAGAGAAATGGAATCCTGTTCCAAGATCAGTTCATCTCTATGGAGCGTCCAAAACGCAGATGTGAAAGTACCCTAAGATCGTGTCTCTGCATGCTCATGCAATGTGCGTTTACAATACAGCAGTTACCTCAGAGCGGGTTGAAAAGAAGCAAGCCAGCTACCATTACTACATGGCCACTGTGGCCGTAACTAGGGGCAACGGCCTGACTGATGTGTGTGGGACAATGGATATACAAATAGGCAAATCTTCTAAACGGCACCATTTTATATAAATACATTCTATAGTAATAATATTGGTATGGCTTATACTCTAACTATACAAACGTATTATTTGTCAGATGGGAATACCCCTTTAATCAAAGCTACTGGTGAGTCCCACAAACTGGTAAAAGATGGTAAGTAAGCTGATGCCATCGCCAAGAGGCTTATGGCTGCCAGTATGCTGATTGGTGCTGCCAAGCTACCTTCTCAGTGTTGCGCGACCTCAAGTCTCAGAAAAGGAAGCTTAACAAAAAACTTTTGTTTGTTTGTGCAACTTGATGTCATGAGACTATTTTCAAGCTGTTATTTGGCTGTAAAAAGTCACAGGCAAGTAGCAGGCACACTTGACTTGTGATCGAAAACCAAACAGAGTTTGATTTTTTTTTTGTGACACAGCATGTCGCGTGTAGCATCGGGACACCGTTGATAAACATTACATGCGATTTTGCAATGTAACATCGAGACCTTCATGACGTTCCAGCCTAATGGGTAAAAAATGAAAAGGAGCAAAAAAAAGACACAAGATATTTTGATTTGCTGACTGTATGGCAATATTGCAATAGCATTTTATTATTTTTTGTGTTTTTGTACTTCTTTCAATGTTATACTGAGTTCAGTAGACTAATGAAGGGTAAATTCAGACAACTTTTTAATTTCAGCATGGACTTAACCACTAGTGAGAGTTAGGCATCGCTACTTTCTAGTTAGCGAGGCCCCAGTTAAAAAAAAAAAGTATAAAAAATAAAAAGTAAAGAAAGTCTGCTATAGGATTTATATGTGAAAGCTTGTTCGGCCAAACCTCTCCTGATCTGCCCATACAGCTACAATAGTGTTTGAAGGTTTGTGAACCCTTCAGATTTTTCTATATTTCTGCAGATTTTTTTACACATGTTCTAAAAGTAGATAAGTATTACCAAATCAAACAAATTACTAAAAAATATTACACTTGGTTATTTATTTATTGAGGAAACTAATCCAATATCACTTGTCTGCGAGTGGTAAGAATATGTGAACCTTTAGGATCAGCAGATAAATAGAAGGTGAAATTAGAGTCAGGTGTTTTCAATCAGTGGGATGATAATCAGGTATGAGCAGGTGACTTTTTTATTTAAAGAGCAGGGATCAATCAAATTCTGATCTTCACAACACATTTGTGGAAGTGTATTTTTGTAAAAAAAAAAAGAGATTTCTGAGAACCCCAGAAGAAGATTTGTTGACACTCACCAGGCTGGTAAGTTACAAAGCCATCTCTAAAGAGTTTGGAACTCCACAGTCAGAGAGCCTCTAAACAACTAAAGGCCTTTTGAACATTAGCTAATGTTAAAGTTCATGAGTCCACCATCACGAGGACACTAAACAACACTGGTGTGCATGGTAGGATTGCAAGAGAGAAAGCCTCTGCTTTCCAAAACGAATATTGCTGCCCGTCCGCTTGCATTTGCTAAACATCACTTGGACACCTAGAAGGCTATTGGAACAATGTCTTGTAGAAGGTGGATGCCAAAATAGAAATTTTTGTTTAAATGGGAAGTGTTATGTTTGGA
>ONZH01000184.1:0-45339 GCA_900303285.1 Rhinella marina | reverse complement strand
AACTGTCTATAGTCATGACTGACCAATGTATTTAGAAAATGTCTTCTTTTAACTGTCCCTTTATGATGAAAGCTAATCTTTGTAACTAGGGAGGAAACCTCTTAAACCAGTTTCTCCAGCAGATCTGAGATGAGTGCAAGCCATTCCTTCCCAGTGACTTTTTCCTCTTATCTGTAGCAGAGGAGTTTCACTTCTGAGCATCTACATGAAGGGCTGCACACAGTCATCTCAACTGAAAGCCTAGATCCTGAGATCAGGAATAGAACAGACATTTCTAGGACATTTTATAATTTTCCCAAATTCTTATGAAAATATATTCAGCACTGAACTAACTGGACCGTTTTATTATAGATTTCAGGAGCTAGAGTCGGTCCATTTTATACCGACTCTGACTCCACCAAAATGGACACCGATTCTGCAGCCCTGCATGAGAGGATGAGATACAGCCGACAGTATCACATGAGAGGATGAGATACAGCCAACAGTATCACACATGAGAGGATGAGATACAGCCGACAGTATCACACATGAGAGGATGAGATACAGCAGTAAGTATCATATGAGAGGATGAGATACAGCCGACAGTATCACATGAGAGGATAAGATACAGCCGACAGTATTACATGGGAGGATGAGATATAGCAGACAGTATCACATGAGAGGATGAGATACAGCCGACAGTATCACACATGAGAGGATGAGATACAGCCGACAGCATCACACATGAGAGGATGAGATACAGCCGACAGTATTACATGAGAGAGGATGAGATACAGCAGACAGTATCACAGGAGAGGATGAGATACAGCAGACAGTATCACACATGACAGGATGAGGTACAGCCGACAGTATCACACATGAGAGGATGAAATACAGCTGACAGTATCACATAAGAGGATGAGATACAACTGTAAGTATCACATAAGAGGATGAGATACAGCTGACAGTATCACATAAGAGGATGAGATACAGCAGACAGTATCACATGAGAGGATTAGATACAACAGACAGTATCACATGGGAGTATGAGATACAGCTGACAGTATCACACATGAGAGGATGAGGTACAACTAACAGTATCACATGGGAGGATGAGATACAGCCGACAGTATCACACATGACAGGATAAGGTACAGCCAACAGTATCACATGGGAGGATGAGATACAGCCAACAGTATCACACATGACAGGATAAGGTACAGCCAACAGTATCACATGGCAGGATGAGATACAGCCGACAGTATCACACAAGAGAGGATGAGATACAGCCGACAGTATCACACATGACAGGATAAGGTACAGCCAACAGTATCACATGGCAGGATGAGATACAGCCGACAGTATTACACATGAGAGCAGGGCTGTGGAGTTGGTAAGCCAAAGCCCCGACTCCGACTCCTCAATTTCCCCTGACTCCGACTCCCTCATACACGGCGCATGTTTAAGTGATAACTTTAAACAAACTTTTCATAAATCAATAGTACAGATATGTTTGTAATCTATGTTTTACTAGATATCTTTACTCTGAACTTTCAGTCTCAGGCTTTCCTGGGTACAGCTCACTAAGGACCTGATGTATGAAAACTGTCTAGGTCTAAGACTTTCTTTGTTGCCCATAGCAACCAATCAGAGCTCCCCTTTCATTTCTCCAGAGCACTATATGAGATGAAAGGGGAGCTCTGATTGGTTTCTATAGGCAACAAAGAAACTTCTACACCTAGACAGTTTACATACATAAGGCCCGAGGTGTTTTACATCAGCAGCATATAGAAGCCATGAGAGCAGCTAACTTCTCCAAACATGAGCTGAGAGGAAAAGCAAACTAAAACATAAAGCATACAGAGAGAACATGCACTGGACAAGTGATTTATACACAGTTTATGGAAAGTTTAGATTTACTAAGAAGTACTTTCCTTAAAGTGCCTCAGCACATTGATTCACTGGCTGACAGTTTGCACTTTCTCTGTCTCCTCAGGCTGTGGGTAGGTCTCCAGCAGTTATTAGCATATATTAACTTACTCTGACAGAGCAGGAGGTTGTGATCTCTAACACCATTACAGGTAAAGCCATCCTTCTCAGTCCTCAACACATTTTGCTTACTGAGGTCAGTCCTGCTCTCAGCCAATCAGATAACAGTCATTCTGGTCCGCAGGTTACCATAGAAACCTGTGTACAGCGAGAGACCTGCTGAACTGTCTATAGTTCATGACTGACCAATGTATTTAGAAAATGTCTTCTTTTAACTGTCCCTTTATGATGAAAGCTAATCTTTGTAACTAGGGAGGAAACCTCTTTAAACCAGTTTTCTCCAGCAGATCTGAGATGAGTGCAGCCATTCCTTCCCAGTGACTTTTTCCTCTTATCTGTAGCAGAGGAGTTTCACTTCTGAGCATCTACATGAAGGGCTGCACACAGTCATCTCAACTGAAAGCCTAGATCCTGAGATCAGGAATAGAACAGACATTTCTAGGACATTTTATAATTTTCCCAAATTCTTATGAAAATATATTCAGCACTGAACTAACTGGACCGTTTTATTATAGATTTCAGGAGCTAGAGTCGGTCCATTTTATACCGACTCTGACTCCACCAAAATGGACACCGATTCTGCAGCCCTGCATGAGAGGATGAGATACAGCCGACAGTATCACATGAGAGGATGAGATACAGCTCACAATATCACATGAGAGGATGAGATACAGCCGACAGTATCACATGAGAGGATGAGATACAGCTCACAATATCACATGAGAGGATGAGATACAGCTGACAGTATCACATGAGAGGATGAGATACAGCTCACAATATCACATGAGAGGATGAGATACAGCTGACAGCATCACATGAGAGGATGAGATACCCTGTACCCTTATCCCCGTGTGGCTGGACCCTCACAGATCCCCATGTGGCCGGACCCTCACAGATCCCCATGTGGCCGGACCCTCACAGATCCCCATGTGGCCGGACCCTCACAGATCCCCATGTGGCCGGGACCCTCACGGATGCCTGTGTGGCTGGACCCTCACAGACCCCCTGTGGCTGAACGCTCCTGGATCTCCTTGTGGCTGAAACCTCACAGATCCCCCCATGGCCAGACCCTCACTGATCCCACTGTGGCCAGACCCTCACAGATCCCCTTGTGCCGGACCCTTACAGATCCCACTATGGCCAGACCCTCACTGATCCCACTGTGGCCGGACCCTGACAGATCCCCTAGTGGCCGGACCCTGACAGATCCCCTAGTGGCCGGACCCTCACAGATCCCTCTGTGGCCGGACCCTCACAGATCCCCCTGTGGCCGGACCCTCACAGATCCCCCTGTGGCCGTACCCTGACAGATGCCCCTGTGGCCGTACCCTGACAGATGCCCCTGTGGCCGGACCCTGACAGATCCACCTGTGGCCGGACCCTCACAGATCCCCGTGTGGCCGGACCCTCACAGATCCCCCTGTGGCCGGACCCTCACAGATCCCCGTGTGGCCGGACCCTCACAGATCCCCGTGTGGCCGGACTCTCACATATGCCCCTGTGGCCGGACCCTCACAGATCCCCCTGTGGCCGGATCCTGACAGATCCCACTGTGGCCGGACCCTCACAGATCCCCCTGTGGCCGGACCCTGACAGATCCCCGTGTGGCTGGACCCTCATAGATCCACTTTGGCCGGACCCTCACAGATCCCACTGTGGCCGGACCCTCACAGATCCCCCTTGTGGCCGGACCCTGACAGATCCCACTATGGCCGGACCCTGACAGATCCCCCTGAGGCCGGACCCTCACAGATTCCCCTGTGGCTGGACCCTCACAGATCCCCCTGAGGCCGGACCCTCACAGATCCCCCTGTGGCTGGACCCTCACTAATCCCCCTGTGGCCGGACCCTCACAGATCCCCCTGTGGCCGGACCCTCACTGATCCCCCTGTGGCCGGACCCTCACAGATCCCCCTGTGGCCGGACCCTCACAGATCCCCCTGTGGCCGGACCCTCACTGATCCCCCTGTGGCCGGACCCTCACAGATCCCCCTGTGGCCGGACCCTGACAGATCCCCGTGTGGCTGGACCCTCATAGATCCCACTTTGGCCGGACCCTGACAGATGCCACTGTGGCTGGACCCTATTTACAGTACATGTGTGATATTAGTTATTATATATTACAATACAGGTGTGATATAGCAGATATATAATATTATAGTACAGGTGTGATATTACAGTTATATATTACAGTACAGGTGTGATATTACAGTTATATAATGTTACAGTACAGGTGTGATATTAGTTATTATATAATATTACAGTACAGGTGTGATATTACAGTTATATAATATTACAGTACAGGTGTGATATTAGTTATTATATATTACAGTATAGGTGTGATATTACAATGATATATTACAGTATAGGTGTGATCCCCGTGTGGCCGGACCCTCACAGATCCCCGTGTGGCCGGACCCTCACATATGCCCCTGTGGCCGGACCCTCACAGATCCCCCTGTGGCCGGACCCTGACAGATCCCCGTGTGGCTGGACCCTCATAGATCCCACTTTGGCCGGACCCTCACAGATGCCACTGTGGCCGGACCCTGACAGATCCCCCTGAGGCCGGACCCTCACAGATCCCACTGTGGCCGGACCCTCACAGATCCCCTTGTGGCCGGACCCTGACTGATCCCACTATGGCCGGACCCTGACAGATCCCCCTGAGGGCCGGACCCTCATAGATTCCCCTGTGGCTGGACCCTCAGAGATCCCCCTGAAGCCGGACCCTCACTGATCCCCCTGAGGCCGGACCCTCACAGATCCCCCTGTGGCCGGACCCTCACTGATCCCCCTGTGGCCGGACCCTCACAGATTCCCCTGTGGCCGGACCTTCACAGATCCCCCTGTGGCCGGACCCTCACAGATCCCCCTGTGGCCGGACCCTCACAGATCCCCCTGTGGCTGGACCCTCACAGATCCCCCTGTGGCCGGACCCTCACAGATCCCCCTGTGGCCGTACCCTCACAGATCCCCCTGTGGCTGGACCCTCACAGATCCCCCTGTGGCGGACCCTCACAGATCCCCCTGTGGCCGGACCCTCACAGATCCCCCTGTGGCCGGACCCTCACAGATCCCCCTGTGGCCGGACCCTCACAGATCCCCCTGTGGCCGGACCCTCACAGATCCCCCTGTGGCCGGACCCTCACAGATCCCCCTGTGGCCGTACCCTCACAAGATCCCCCTGTGGCTGGACCCTCACAGATCCCCCTGTGGCCGGACCCTCACAGATCCCCCTGTGGCCGGACCCTCACAGATCCCCGTGTGGCCGGACCCTCACATATGCCCCTGTGGCCGGATCCCGGCAGATCCCCCTGTGGCTGGACCCTCACTGATCCCCCTGTGGCCGGACCCTCATAGATCCCCGTGTGGCCGGACCCTCACATATGCCCCTGTGGCCGGATCCTGACAGATCCCCCTGTGGCCGGACCCTGACAGATCCCCGTGTGGCTGGACCCTCATAGATCCCACTTTGGCCGGACCCTGACAGATGCCACTGTGGCTGGACCCTATTTACAGTACATGTGTGATATTACAGTTATATAATATTACAGTACATGTGTGATATTACAGTTATATAATATTACAGTACATGTGTGATATCACAGTTATTATATATTACAGTACAGGTGTGATATTAGTTATTATATATTACAGTACAGGTGTGATATTAGTTATTATATATTACAGTACAGGTGTGATATAGCAGATATATAATGTTACAGTACAGGTGTGATATTAGTTATTATTTAATATTACAGTACAGGTGTGATATTACAGTTATATAATATTACAGTACAGGTGTGATATTAGTTATTATATATTACAGTATAGGTGTGATATTAGTTATATAATATTACAGTACAGGTGTGATATTAGTTATTATATAATATTACAGTGCAGATGTGATATTACAGTTATTATATATTACAGTACAGGTGTGATATAGCAGATATATAATATTATAGTACAGGTGTGATATTACAGTTATATATTACAGTACAGGTGTGATATTACAGTTATATAATATTACAGTACAGGTGTGATATTAGTTATTATATATTACAGTACAGGTGTGATATAGCAGATATATAATGTTACAGTACAGGTGTGATATTAGTTATTATTTAATATTACAGTACAGGTGTGATATTACAGTTATATAATATTACAGTACAGGTGTGATATTAGTTATTATATATTACAGTATAGGTGTGATATTAGTTATATAATATTACAGTACAGGTGTGATATTAGTTATTATATAATATTACAGTGCAGATGTGATATTACAGTTATTATATATTACAGTACAGGTGTGATATAGCAGATATATAATATTATAGTACAGGTGTGATGTTACAGTTATTATATATTACAGTACAGGTGTGATATAGCAGATATATAATATTATAGTACAGGTGTGATATTACAGTTATATATTACAGTACAGGTGTGATATTACAGTTATTATATAATATTACAGTACAGTGTTTATATCACACCTAAGTGCCAGGAAAATACCTGAGTCTATTGACGTCACGTATTAACATAGCCCCGCCCGTTCCCACATGATTGGCTATTGTCCGTCCAGGTCCCGCCCCCTCTCTTGTGATTGGCTGTCCGTGCTCCAGGCTACTTCCAGAGTGTCGTCTGCTGTCAGTGCTGGGATCCCGGACCGAAGGAGAGCGCAGCCCCGGGGACAGCGAACACCGCCTGCTCCAACACCGGATCCTGCCCGGGACCACAGGTGAGTGCTGGGCGAGGAGCCGAGGGGTCCCCGGGTCCTGGAGCCGTACACCCAGTGGCACCCGGGGGTCACCCTCCCCGCCACCTGATCTTGCTTCCTGGATCCGGGGGCCAAACTCTTACCTGACCCTGGATCCGGGGGCCAAACTCTTACCTGATCCGGGGGCCAAACTCTTACCTGACCCTGGATCTGGTCCAAAGTCTTACCTGACCCCTGGATTCCGGGGGGCCAAACTCTTACCTGACCCTGGATCCGGGGGCCAAACTCTTACCTGACCCTGGATCCGGGGGCCAAACTCTTACCTGACCCTGGATCTGGTCCAAAACTCTTACCTGACCCTGGATCTGGTCCAAAGTCTTACCTGACCCTGGATCGGGGGCCAAAGTCTTACCTGACCCTGGATCCGGGGGCCAAAGTTTACCTGACCCTGGATCCGGGGGCCAAAGTCTTACCTGACCCTGGATCCGGGGGCCAAAGTCTTACCTGACCCTGGATCCGGGGGCCAAAAGTCTTACCTGACCCTGGATCCGGGGGCCAAAGTCTTACCTGACCCTGGATCCGGGGCCAAGTCTTACCTGACCCTGGATCCGGGGGCCAAAGTCTTACCTGACCCTGGATCCGGGGGCCAAAGTCTTACCTGACCCTGGATCGGGGGGCCAAAGTCTTACCTGACCCTGGATCCGGGGGCCAAAGTCTTACCTGACCCTGGATCCGGGGGCCAAAGTCTTACCTGACCCTGGATCCGGGGGCCAAAGTCTTACCTGACCCTGGATCCGGGGGCCAAAGTCTTACCTGACCCTGGATCCGGGGGCCAAAGTCTTACCTGACCCTGGATCCGGGGGCCAAAGTCTTACCTGACCCTGGATCCGGGGGCCAAAGTCTTACCTGACCCTGGATCCGGGGGCCAAACTCTCACTGAACCCTGGATCTGGGGACTACATGTATATAATATGTTGTATAATGTATATAATATAGGGGGTGTAAATAGTGTATAAGGTATATAATATGGAGGTGTATATAGTGTGTAATGTATATGATATAGGGCAGTGATGGAGAACTTTTTTACAGACCGAGTGCCCAAACTACAACCCAAAATGCACGCACAGTGCCAACACTGCAATAACCTGAACACTACAGCCCAGTCCAGTATATCCTCCATGTACTTTATCACTTAGTATAATAGCCTGCCTACATTGAGTATGCTGCCTGCGGCGTCCGTGGTGCGCCCTGCGCTGCCTGCGCCGCCCGTGGTGCGCCCTGCGCTGCCTGCGCCGCCCGTGGTGCGCCCTGCGCTGCCTGCGCCGCCCGTGGTGCGCCCTGCGCTGCCTGCGCCGCCCGTGGTGCGCCCTGCGCTGCCTGCGCCGCCCGTGGTGCGCCCTGCGCTGCCTGCGCCGCCCGTGGTGCGCCCTGCGCTGCCTGCGCCGCCCGTGGTGCGCCCTGCGCTGCCTGCGCCGTCCGTGGTGCGCCCTGCGCCGTCCATGATGTATAATGTACATTTACTACTCACAAAAAGTTCTGAATATTTAGTTTTTATTTAATGTGACCTTCTCTGACCTTCTGAATACACATGTCCAACTGTTCAATGTTTCAGGACTTTTTGCACAACTTGCTGTTCTCTAACGAGAAGCTTAACAGCAAAGTTCACACCAGGTGTTTGATCCATGAATCGTCCAATAATATATAAATGTCCTGGTTCAATCAGAATTGGTATTGAACAGTCCTCCTCATCGTGCTGCTCACATTGTGACATCATGAGACCAAGACAACACCTAACAATTGATGAACAGTACCTCGCCATTGTGAGGCTTCAAGCAGGATGTTCTCAGATGGAAGTGGCCCCTGAGCTTAGAGAGTCACAGAGAGTCCATCAGCAGGTTGTATCAGAGATACAGAGACTGGAAGAGTCACAGAAAGGCAGAGAAGTGGACATGGAGACGTCACAGAGAGGGCTCCTCATCAGCCACTGTGGTCACCAGACCAGCCTCTGGTGGTGGTGGTGTTACAGTGTGGGCCGGTGTGTCTCGTCAGTACAGAACTGCCCTACAATGTGTGAATGGTCCAGTGACAAGCCCAGACTACCTGAAGAACATCATTACTCCAGTCATTGTGCCTCTGCAGGAATAACCCCGGCCTAATGTCATCTTCATGGAGGACAATGCTCCAGCTCATCGAGGTCCCATCATTAGGGAGCGGCTGCTGGAGACTGGAGGACCTCACATGGAGCGGCTGCTGGAGACCGGAGGACCTCACATGGAGCGGCTGCTGGAGACCGGAGGACCTCACATGGAGCGGCTGCTGGAGACCGGAGGACCTCACATGGAGCGGCTGCTGGAGACTGGAGGACCTCACATGGAGCGGCTGCTGGAGACTTGGGGACCTCACATGGAGCAGCTGCTGGAGACTGGAGACCTCACATGGAGCGGCTGCTGGAGGACTGGAGGACCTCCACATGGAGCCGGCTGCTGGAGACTGAGGACCTCACATGGAGCGGCTGCTGGAGAGCCGGGAGGACCTCACATGGAGCGGGCTGCTGGAGACTGGAGGACCTCACGTGGAGCGGCTGCTGGAGACTGGAGGACCTCACATGAGCGGCTGCTGGAGACCGGAGGACCTCACATGGAGCGGCTGCTGGAGACTGGAGGACCTCACATGGAGCGGGCTGCTGGAGACGGAGGACCTCACATGGAGCGGCTGCTGGAGACCGGAGGACCTCACATGGAGCGGCTGCTGGAGACCGGAGGGACCTCACATGGAGCGGCTGCTGGAGACTTGGGGAACCTCACATGAGCAGCTGCTGGAGACTGGAGGACCTCACATGGAGCGGCTGCTGGAGACTGGAGGACCTCACATGGAGCGGCTGCTGGAGACTGGAGGACCTCACATGGAGCGGCTGCTGGAGACCGGAGGACCTCACATGGAGCGGCTGCTGGAGACTGGAGGACCTCACATGGAGCGGCTGCTGGAGACTGGAGGACCTCACATGGAGCGGCTGCTGGAGACCGGAGGACCTCACATGGAGCGGGCTGCTGGAGACTGGAGGACCTCACATGGAGCGGCTGCTGGAGACTGGAGGACCTCACATGGAGCGGCTGCTGGAGACTGGAGGACCTCACATGGAGCGGCTGCTGGAGACTGGAGGAACCTCACATGGAGCGGCTGCTGGAGACCGGAGGACCTCACATGGAGCGGCTGCTGGAGACTGGGGACCTCACATGGAGCGGCTGCTGGAGACCGGAGGACCTCACATGGAGCGGCTGCTGGAGACTGGAGGACCTCACATGGAGCGGCTGCTGGAGACCGGAGGACCTCACATGGAGCGGCTGCTGGAGACCTGGAGGACCTCACATGGAGCGGCTGCTGGAGACTGGAGGACCTCACATGGAGCGGCTGCTGGGAGACTGGAGGACCTCACATGGAGCGGCTGCTGGAGACTGGAGGACCTCACATGGAGCGGCTGCTGGAGACTGGAGGACCTCACATGGAGCGGCTGCTGGAGACTGGAGGACCTCACATGGAGCGGCTGCTGGAGACTGGAGGACCTCACATGGAGCGGCTGCTGGAGACTGAGGACCTCACAGGAGCGGCTGCTGAGACTGGAGGACCTCACATGGAGCGGCTGCTGGAGACTGGAGGACCTCACATGGAGCGCTGCTGGAGACCGGAGGACCTCACATGGAGCGGCTGCTGGAGACTGGAGGACCTCACATGGAGCGGCTGCTGGAGACTGGAGGGACCTCACATGGAGCGGCTGCTGGAGACGGAGGACCTCACATGGAGCGGCTGCTGGAGACTGGAGGACCTCACATGGAGCGGCTGCTGGAGACTGGAGGACCTCACATGGAGCGGCTGCTGGAGACTGGAGGACCTCACATGGAGCGGCTGCTGGAGACTGGAGGGACCTCACATGGAGCGGCTGCTGGAGACTGGAGGACCTCACATGGAGCGGCTGCTGGAGAGGAGGACCTCACATGGAGCTGCTTGAGACTGGAGGACCTCACATGTCTCAGCAGACAATAAGGAGACTTGTGAACAGCAGGAGATATCGTTGTCGAGCTGGAATTGATGCTGAAGGCCACAGGACAAGTTCCTGACACACTGACATTATGTGGCGGTATACCCAGCACTGGGGTCCGTGAGACACTGACATTATGTGGCGGTATACCCAGCACTGGGGTCCGTGAGACACTGACATTATGTGGCGGTATACCCAGCACTGGGGTCGGTGAGACGCTGACATTATGTGGCCGGTATACCCAGCACTGGGTCGGTGAGACACTGAATTATGTGGCGGTATACCCAGCATTGGGGTCGGTGAGACACTGACCATTTGTGGCGGTATACCGCAGCATTGGGGTCGGTGAGACACTGACATTATGTGGCGGTATACCCAGCATTGGGGTCGGTGAGAACACTGACATTATGTGGCGGTATACCCAGCATTGGGTCGGTGAGACACTGACATTATGTGGCGGTATACCCAGCATTGGGGTCGGTGAGACACTGACATTATGTGGCGGTATACCCAGCATTGGGGTCGGTGAGACACTGACATTATGTGGCGGTATACCCAGCTCTGGGGTCGGCTTCAAAGATGCTGCTTCTACTTAATGCCCGGCTTTCATGATATATTATCACCAGAGCTGGAACTTGTTATGTTTTTCAGAAATTTCAACCGAAAGCCAAATATTCCGAGTAGTGTAATATAGGGTGTATAATGTGTATAATGTATATAATATAGGGTGTATATATAGGGTATAATGTACACGTATATAATGAGGGTATTTTGTACATGGATATATTCTCAGCTGATCTCTGGATGGGGGGGGCTATGCCTTGAAACGCTGTGATCTCCTCTCCAGAGACGTAGAGCGCTGTCACATGATCACAGCGATATCAGCGGCTTTCATCCCCAAGATGGGCACCCGAAAATATTCTGCAGTGATTGTGGGGGAGGGGGCGGCGCAGCCGCAGGTGGTCAGCACTATACACTGTACATTGAAGGGTCCTCACTTTTCTCTGCAGCTTTTAGAAAGACGATGCATTGATGTAAAGAGGACTCTCGATGCCAGCTGCACCTCCCCAAGTGTAGGGGGATGGTATATATTTCTATAGGGACAGGTATACGGTTATCTGTGCTTTTTACCTGCATCTTCCCAGTGTGGACCAGTTACAACTCCCCATAGGCTCAGTTCTGCCCCTGTTACTATGACAGCCAGGATTTACATATGGAGGGGACGCTGCTGACATGTCCATTTTGTCTACAGCCAAAATGTGGTGAAATACAGCGCAGAAAGCGGCATTATAAACACGTGTGACTGTCCCGACCTCCGCAGCACACTGTCAGAGAGCAGCGGCGCCACAACATGAAGCCGCCTCCTAGATATCTGCGATTTAAAGGGGACTGTAAGAAGAAAAACTGACACAAAACTGTAGAACACTGAAGAGTCTCAGGGACAGTGGGGATTATAGGGACATCTGGGTGATGGCAGAGAGCAGCACTGGGCCCTATAATCTATTACAGCCTCTTCACTACAACCCAGGGTCCGTTCAAACACGGTACCATCTTGACCAATCAGCAGTGGTAAGACTGGTCACATGACACTTCTGTGCAGCCTGTAGCCAATCAGCACCGCTGAGATGGGTCACATGACACACTTCTCTGTAGTCGTGATTCCATAGAAACAGTAGAACCAGAGCTAAGGTCACAAGACACTACTTTACACTCCTTAGCCAATCAGCAGAGCTGAGCAAGGTCACCTGACATATTCTCATGACACTCATCAGCAGCCATGTGCTGGGGCCCCGTTATTGTAATATGTAATTGCTGCGTCCCATGCGTCACCTCCTATAGGAATTGCTGTGGCGGGGGGGCGGTGTGAGGGTGAAGCTCGGAGGAGCATCCAACATACGTTACTGGTCTGTGGGGGAGGGCGAGTCTGTCACAGTGACAACCTCCAGCAGAGCCTGGATCTGCCTTCCTTACCCTGTAGCAGAATTGCGCAGTCGCCTCAGGTTTTCCTTTCAGTCTTCCTGGTGGATTGTGGGAGTTTTAGTCCCAGAATCACCCGTCTGATGAGATAGGAGTCCTCCTGGGGGCAACCTCACCCTGCTCCGCCCGCCCTGCCCCCGGCTGCTCAGGACTCATTGTCTGTGCAGGTTTAACGAGTTCTCCCTGAAGGTCGGAGCATCACCATCTTGTGAGATCCTGTGTGTAAGACGACCTCACAATGTCACCCCAACACTGAAAGATAGGGTGTGGGGGGTACATATACGGGTGACACAAGGAGGAGGGAGTTATGTATACCGGTGACACAGGGAGCTCGGGGGTACGTATACGGGTGACACGAGGAGGATGGGGGTACATATATGGGTGACACGAGGAGGACGGGGGTACATATACGGGTGACACGAGGAGGACGGGGGTACATATACGGGTGACACGAGGAGGATGGGGGTACATATACGGGTGACACGAGGAGGACGGGGGTACATATACGGGTGACACGAGGAGGATGGGGGTACATATATGGGTGACACAAAGAGGAGGGAGTTATGTATACCGGTGACACAGGGAGCTCGGGGGTACGTATACGGGTGACACGAGGAGGATGGGGGTAACATATACAGGTGACACGAGGAGGACGGGGGTACATATATGGGTGACACGAGGAGGACGGGGGTACATATACGGGTGACACGAGGAGGACGGGGGTACATATACGGGTGACGCGAGGAGGACGGGGGTACATATACGGGTGACGCGAGGAGGACGGGGGTACGTATACAAGTGACACAAGGAGAGCAGGGGGTACATATACAGGTGACACGAGGAGGACGGGGGTACATATATGGGTGACGCAAGGCGAGTGGAGGTACTTATACCGGTGACACGAGGAGAGCGGGGCGTACCGTATACGGGTGACTCGAGGAGGGGGGTATGTATACTGGTGACAAAGAAGAGCAGGGGGTACATATATAGGTGACAGGAGAGCGGGGGTACGTATACGGGTGACATGAGGAGGACAGGTGTATGTATACTGGTGACACGAGGAGAACGGGGATACATAAACGGGTGACACAAGGAGGGGAGGGTACATATACGGGTGACACGAGGACAGCAGGGGGTACATATACGGGTGACACGAGGACAGCAGGGGGTATATATACGGGTGACACGAGGTGAGCGGGGTACATATACGGGTGATATGGGGAGAGTGGGGGTACATATACGGGTGACACAAGGAGGGGAGGGTACATATACGGGTGAGACGCAGAGGATGGGTATATGTATGTGGGTGACACAAGGAGGGGAGCGGGGATACGTAGAGGGCGGGAGGGGATCTGTGAGGAGGGTCAGGTCTGGATTTAACTGGAGAGGTAATGAGTATCCTGTCGGTGGGGGTCCGATACCCGGGACATCAGCAGTTTGAGGACAGCCTACCAAGCACAGCGCCGCACATTGTATAGTGGATGTGCTTGGTATTGCAGCTCGGCCCCATTCACTTCAATAGGACTGAGCTGCGCCGACCATGTGACCAATGAGCGCGACGTCACTGGCCTAGGTTAGCTCTGAGAAGGATGTGGAGCTGACCAGAGCGCCATGGCCCCCGATCACATACTGATGACCCGTCCTGCAGTATTATAGTAGTTATATTCTTGTACATAGGAGGCAGTATTATAGTAGTTATATTCTTGTACATAGGAGCAGTATTATAGTAGTTATATTCTTGTACATAGGAGCAGTATTATAGTAGTTATATTCTTGTACATAGGAGCAGTATTATAGTAGTTATATTCTTGTACATAGGAGCAGTATTATAGTAGTTATATTCTTGTACATAGGAGCAGTATTATAGTAGTTATATTCTTGTACATAGGAGGCAGTATTATAGTAGTTATATTCTTGTTACATAGGAGCAGTATTATAGTAGTTAATATTCTTGTACATAGGAGCAGTTATAGTTATATTGTATGGAGAGTATTAGTATTATACTTCTTCTACATAGGAGGCAGTATTAAGTAGTTATATTCTTGTACATAGGAGCAGTATTATAGTAGTTATATTCTTGTACATAGGAGCAGTATTATAGTAGTTATATTCTTGTACATAGGAGCAGTATTAATAGTAGTTATATTCTTGTACATAGGAGCAGTATTATAGTAGTTATATTCTTGTACATAGGAGCAGTATTATAGTAGTTTATATTCTTGTACATAAGGAGCAGTATTATAGTAGTTATATTCTTGTACATAGGAGGCAGTATTATAGTAGTTATATTCTTGTACATAGGAGCAGTATTATAGTAGTTTATTCTTGTACATAGGAAGCAGTATTATAGTAGTTATATTCTTGTACATAGGAGCAGTATTATAGTAGTTATATTCTTGTACATAGGAGCAGTATTAATAGTAGTTATATTCTTGTACATAGGAGCAGTATTTAGTAGTTATATTCTTGTACATAGGAGCAGTATTATAGTAGTTATATTCTTGTACATAGGGCAGTATATAGTAGTTATATTCTTGTACATAGGGCAGTATTTAGTATTATATCTTGTTATATTCTTTAACATAGGAGCAGTATTTAGTAGTTATTCTTGCACATAGAGCAGTATTAGTAGTTATATTCTTGTACATAGGAGCAGTATTATAGTAGTTTATATTCTTGCACATAGGACAGTATTTAGTAGTTATATTCTTGTACATAGGAGCAGTATTATAGTAGTTATATTCTTGCACATAGGAGCAGTATTATAGTAGTTTATTCCTGTATATAGGAGGAGCAGTATTATAGTAGTTATATTCTTGTACATAGGGCAGTATTATAGTAGTTATATTCTTGTACATAGGAGCAGTATTATAGTAGTTATATTCTTGTAGCATAGGGCAGTATTATAGTACTTATATCAATAGGAGCTTGTATATTAGGAGCAGTATATAGTAGTTATTATATTCTTGTACATAGGGCAGTATTATAGTAGTTTATATTCTTGTACATAGGAGCAGTATTATAGTATTATTGTACATAGAGCAGTATTATAGTAGTTTATATTCTTGTACATAGGAGCAGATATTATAGTTTATATTTTACATAGGAGCAGTATTATAGTAGTTATATTCTTGTACATAGGAGGCAGTATTATAGTATTATATTCTTATATTCTTGTACATAGGAGCAGTATTATAGTAGTTATATTCTTGTACATAGGAGCAGTATTATAGTAGTTATATTCTGTACATAGGAGCAGTATTATAGTAGTAGTTATATTCTTGTACATAGGAGGCAGTATTATAGTAGTTATATTCTTGTACATAGGAGCAGTATATAGTAAGTTATATTCTTGTACGTAGGAGCAGTATTATAGTAGTTATATTCTTATACATAGGAGCACTATTATAGTAGTTATATTCTTGTACAATAGGAGCAGTAATTATAGTAGTTATATTCTTGTACATAGGAGTAGTATTATAGTAATATTCTTGTACATAGGAGCAGTATTATAGTAGTTATATTCTTGTACATAGGAGCAGTATTATAGTAGTTATATTCTTGTACATAGGAGCAGTATTATAGTAGTTATATTCTTGTACATAGGAGCAGTATTATAGTAGTTATATTCTTATACATAGGAGCAGTATTATAGTAGTTATATTCTTGTACGTAGGAGCACTATTATAGTAGTTATATTCTTGTACATAGGAGCAGTATTATAGTAGTTATATTCTTGTACATAGGAGCAGTATTATAGTAGTTATATTCTTGTACATAGGAGCAAGTATTATAGTAGTTATATTCTTGTACATAGGAGGCAGTATTATAGTAGTTATATTCTTGTACATAGGAGCAGTATTATAGGTAGTTATATTCTTGTACATAGGAGGCAGTATATACAGTAGTTATATTCTTGTACGTAGGAGCACTATTATAGTAAGTTATATTCTTGTACATAGGAGCAGTATTATAGTAGTTATATTCTTTTTGTACATAGGAGGCAGTATTATAGTAGTTATATTTTTGTACATAGGAGCAGTATTTATAATAGTATATTCTTGTACATAGGAGGCAGTATTATAGTAGTTATATTCTTGTAACATAGGAGCAGTATTATAGTAGTTATATTCTTGTACATAGGAGCAGTATTATAGTAGTTATATTCTTGTACATAGGAGCAGGTATTATAGTAGTTATATTCTTGTATATAGGAGGCAGTATTATAGTAGTTATATTTTGTACATAGGAGCAGTATTAATAATAGTTATATTCTTGTACATAGGAGGCAGTTATAGTAGTTATTATTCTGTACATAGGAGCAGTATTATAGTAGTTATATTCTTGTACATAGGAGCAAGTATTATAGTAGTTATATTCTTGTACATAGGAGCAGTATTATAGTAGTTATATTCTTGTACATAGGAGCAGTATTATAGTTAGTTATATTCTTGTACATAGAGCAGTAATTATTATAGTAGTTATATTCTTGTATCTAGGAGCAGTATTATAGTAGTTATATTCTTGTACATAGGAGCAGTATTATAGTAGTTATTTCTTGTACATAGGAGCAGTATTATAGTAGTTATATTCTTGTAATAGGAGCAGTATTATAGTAGTTATATTCTTGTACATGAGCAGTATTTAGTATTATTCTTGTACATAGGAGCAGTATATAGTTATATTCTTGTACATAGGAGCAGTATTATAGTAGTTATATTCTTGTACATAGGAGCAGTATTATAGTAGTTATATTCATTGTACATAGGAGCAGTATTATAGTAGTTATATTCTTGTACATAGGAGCAGTATTATAGTAGTTATATTCTGTACATAGGAGCAGTATTATAGTAGTTTATATTCTTTGTACATAGGAGCAGTATTTATAGTAGTTATATTCTTGTACATAGGAGCAGTATTATAGTAGTTATATTCCTTGTACATAGAGCAGTATTATAGTAGTTATATTCTTGTACATAGGAGCAGTATTATAGTAGTTATATTCTTGTACTAGGAGGCAGTATTATAGTAGTTATATTCTTGTAATAGGAGCAGTATTATAGTAGTTATATTCCTGTCATAGGAGCAGTATTATAGTAGTTATATTTGTACATAGGAGCAGTATTATAGTAGTTATATTCTTGTACATAGGAGCAAGTATTATAAGTAGTTATATTCTTGTACATAGGAGCAGTATTATAGTAGTTTATATTCTTGTACATAGGAGCAGTATTATAGTAGTTATATTCCTGTACATAGGAGCAGTATTATAGTAGTTATATTCTTGTACATAGGAGCAGTATTATAGTAGTTATATTCCTTGTACATAGGAGCAGTATTATTAGTAGTTATATTCTTGTACATAGGAGCAGTATTAATAGTAGTTATATTCTTGTACATAGGAGCAGTATTATAGTAGTTATATTTCTTGTACATAGGAGCAGTATTATAGTAGTTATATTCTTGTACATAGGAGCAGTATTATAGTAGTTATATATTCTTGTACATAGGAGCAGTATTATAGTAGTTATATTCCTGTACATAGGGCAGTATTATAGTAGTTATATTCTTGTACATAGGAGCATATTATAGTAGTTATATTCTTGTACATAGGAGCAGTATTATAGTAGTTATATTCTTGTACATAGGAGCATAGTAGTATTATAGCAGTATTATAGTAGTTATATTCTTGTACATAGAGCAGTATTATAGTAGTTATTTCTTGTACATAGGAGCAGTATTATAGTAGTTATATTCTTGTACATAGGAGCAGTATTATAGTAGTTATATTCTTGTACATAGAGAGCAGTATTATAGTAGTTATATTCTTGTACATAGGCAGCATTATAGTAGTTATATTCTTGTACATAGGAGCAGTATTATAGTAGTTATATTCTTGTACATAGGAGCAGTATTATAGTAGTTATATTCTTGTACATAGGAGCAGTATTATAGTAGTTATATTCTTGTACATAGGAGCAGTATTATAGTAGTTATATTCTTGTACATAGGAGCAGTATTATAGTAGTTATATTCTTGTACATAGGAGCACTATTATAGCAGTTATATTCTTGCACATAGAGGGCAGTATATCATTTTGGCCTTTCATGTGATAACTCCCGCACTAGTAATGACACTATTAGCAGTGCCCGGTCTCCCCTTTACCATAGTGACATGTATGATGACGCGGTGACCGGGTGCCACATAATGTGTACAGATTTTAGCTCTTGTAGACGTCCACACACGTGTCAAATGGCCACAAGTGGAAACACGAGACATGTCTAACGTACTGTGGGATAATGACTGACACAACACTTGGCTCAGTCCTGGAATGTGTCAGTCCTCCGTCACGATGCCCTCAGGGAC
Organism: Rhinella marina; assembly: GCA_900303285.1. Classification (NCBI taxonomy): domain Eukaryota; kingdom Metazoa; phylum Chordata; class Amphibia; order Anura; family Bufonidae; genus Rhinella; species Rhinella marina. Next base: position 26,203 of record ONZH01000184.1, on the reverse strand, counting down.
AGTATAGAGCGGGTTACAATGTCAAGGACCAACAGCAGCTGGGAAATACGACGTCTTTAAATCGTCCTCTACTGTCAAGATGTTTAAAATGTTCAGAAAAGCTGAGTGACAACAATAGTAACCGTCACCCGGCCGACCCCAAAGGAGATGGAACCTGAAGGTGACTCCGGGATTAGCAGAGATCTGGATCCAGCCTCAGATACAACCTGTACTGGTGAGAACCCCTCCCCGCCTGACAGGTAATAAGACATTCGCTAACACTACGGCTCAGTGACAACACTGAAACGCATCAGCTCCTCTGTGACAGCACAACAGGATAGGCCCTGGTTCAGCAAGGTTTATTATTGACAACTATGGCAGCTTCTAGAGGAAGGAAACTGTGTGTGAACAGATAGATATATACGTACACAGACTATATGGAGAGGAGGACTGGACCCCCCACATCCCACCTCCAGGAACTTCTGACGTCTCCCATTCTACATCCACAGACATTCATATGGAGCTGCGCCTCCTTTGGGAGGTTTTTTTATAAGATTTAGGAGGGATCTGTGAGACGTTCTGTCCCTTCATCCAGAAGATCATTTGTGAAGTCAGACCCCGATTTGGAGGAGAGGGCCCGGCTCGAGGTCTCCGTTCTGGTGTTCAGGTCGGGGCTCTCCGTGTCTTTATGGAGGAGCAGAGAAGGGCGTTCCCCAAGCTGTCCTCATACAGTTCTCCCCAATGTCTTGTCTGCTGAAGCTTTAAAGAGGTTGTTCTGCCAGGGGTGCACCACCAGTGAGGGCCAAGAGGGGGGATAGCGGAGTGTATTGATCAGGATGCAGCGCCGCCTCCTCGTCAAACAGCTGATCGGCGGGTGTGCCGGGTGTTGGATGCCCACCAATCTGATATTGATGACCTATCCTATGACAGGACAATCCCTTTAAGATTTCCCTGCACTGGAACTAAGGGGCGGAGCCCAACCCCTGAACACCCCCATAGCATTACCCCTCCCCCACCAGACTGTACAGTGGGCATCATGCAGGCAGGTAAAGTCCTCCTGGCATTGACCAGACAGAGAAGTGCGATTGGTCACTGCACTGAACACCTGTCCTCTGGTGGTGGCTTTACCCCCTCCATCCCACGCCTGGCATTGTGCTAGGTGATAGAAGGCTGGCATGTAGAGGTCATGGAGACCCATGCCATGAGGTCCCCGGCACAGCAAGGTCCCTGGGGCCTGATGCTTCTCTCCATATAGACGATGTATGTAGATATTCCTGACCGTTCTTACCTGATGACCTATCCTCAGGACGGGTCATCAGTATGTGATCGGGGGCCATGGCGCTCTGGTCAGCTCCACATCCTTCTCAGAGCTAACCTAGGCCAGTGACATCGCGCTCATTGGTCACATGGTCGGCGCAGCTCAGTCCTATTGAAGTGAATGGGGCCGAGCTGCAATACCAGGCACATCCACTATACAATGTGCGGCGCTGTGCTTGGTAGGCTGTCCTCAAACTGCTGATGTCCCGGGTATCGGACCCCCACCGACAGGATACTCATTACCTATCCAGTTAAATCCAGACCTGACCCTCCTCACAGATCCCCTCCCGCCCTCTACATATCCCTGCTCCCCTCCTTGTGTCACCCATATACATATACCCATCCTCTGCGTCTCACCCGTATATGTACCCCCACTCACCTCGTGTCACCCGTATATATACCCCCTGCTGTCCTTGTGTCACCCGTTTATGTATCCCCGCTCTCCTGTCACCTATATATGTACCCCCTGCTCTTCTTTTGTCACCAGTATACATACCCCCCTCCTCGAGTCACCCGTTATATTCTGTATAACTACTATAATACTGCTCCTATGTACAAGAATATAACTACTATAATACTGCTCCTATGTACAAGGATATAACTACTATAATACTGCTCCTATGTTACAAGAATATAACTACTATAATACTGCTCCTATGTACAAGAAATATAACTACATAATAACTGCTCCTATATAAAGATATAACTACTATAATACTGCTCCTATGTACAAGAATATAACTACTATAATACTGCTCCTATGTACAAGAATATAACTACTATAATACTGCTCCTATGTACAAGAATATAACTACTATAATACTGCTCCTATATACAAGAATATAACTACTATAATACTGCTCCCTATGTACAAGAATAATATAACTACTATAATACTGCCCCTATGTACAAGAATATAACTACTATAATACTGCTCCTATATACAAGAATACAACTACTATAATACTGCCTCCTTATGCTACAAGATATAACTACTATAATACTGCTTCCTATGTACAAGAATATAACTACTATAATACTGCTCCTATGTACAAGATATAACTACTATAATACTGCTCCTATGTACAAGAATATAACTACTATAATACTGCTCCTATGTTACAAGAATATAACTACTATAATACTACCTCCTATGTACAAGAATAAACTACTATAATGCTGCTCCTATGTACAAAGAATACAACTACTATAATACTGCTCCTATGTACAAGAATATAACTACTATAATACTGCCTTCCTTATGTACCAAGAATATAACTACTATAATACTGCTCCTATGTACAAGAATATAACTACTATAATACTTGCTCCTATGTACAAATATAACCTATAATACTGCTCCTAGTACAAGAATATAACTATATAATACTGCCTCCTATGTACAAGAATATAACTACTATAATACTGCTCCTATGTACAAGAATATAACTACTATAATACTACTCCTATGTACAAGACTATAACTACTATAATACTGCTCCTATGTACAAGAATATAACTACTATAATACTGCTCCTATGTACAAGAATATAACTACTATAATACTACCTCCTATATATATATATATCTGTTTACACATGTGAGCACTGAGGGCAGTGATTGGCTGCAGCAGTCTCACGGATGTACGTGACGTGAAAAGTTCCATGAGTTGGTCAGTTTCCTTCCTTTCCTCGTGCCGCCGGCCACAGATGCAGGTTATGGATTATCAGTCCGGCGGGGGGTCTGTTGCCATGGACGCACAGGTTGGTAACAAGCTAATTTCCATGTGGGTATGGTTCCTGTCATTCAGCGTCCATGACGGTGTCTCGTGTGTATCTGCGCCCCCCACCTCGCCCTCGGGAGGGTCCTCTATTAATACTCCTTGTTTTGATTCCTCGTAGATCCGCTCGTGTGGCCGTGCGAGGAGCCTGTCCGGATTCTATAAGACGTGGCTGTTCCTGAGCGTCAGGACTCTGGGACTAAACCATGTCCAAGGTTCAGGAAACCATCGTATTGGAGGAAGAGGAGGAGGAGGAAGACGCCTCCACCAGCTGCGGGACCGGTGATGATGAGGAGGACGGCGAACCCAAAATCTGCCGCGCTTGTGGCGACCGAGCTACGGGATATCATTTCAATGCCATGACATGCGAAGGCTGCAAGGGCTTCTTCAGGTAAGTGTCCGTGATGGGGGCAAGGACCCTGCTAGGAAAGCCGCCAACAATGTAACCGCCCCCCCCAGTAACCCTTACCATATTTATAGAACATTGGGTTCCAGAGAAATCGGAGACTGTTCACATTGGCGCGCGAGACGTCCGCAGCCGAGAACACAAAATGTGAGCAGCTGATAAATGTAAACTGGTTAACTGCGACAAATCTCCTCCTGACCGCCATCACTGCGACAAATCTCCCTCCTGACCGCCATCACTGCGACAAATCTCCTCCTGACCGGCCATCACTGCGACAAATCTTCCTCCTGACCGCCATCACTGCCACAAATCTCCTCCTGACCGCCATCACTGCGACAAATCTCCTCCTGACCGCCCATCACTGCGACAAATCTCCTCCTGGACCGCCATCACTGCGACAAATCTCCTCCTGACCGCCATCACTGCGACAAATCCCCTCCTGACCGCCATCCACTGCGACAAATCTCCTCCTGACCGCCATCACTGCCACAAATCCCCTCCTGACCGGCATCACTGCCGACAAATCTCCTCCTGACCGCCATCACTGCCACAAATCTACTCCTGACCGCCATCACTGCGACAAATCTTCCTCCTGACCGCCATCACTGCGACAAATCTCCTCCTGACCGCCATCACTGCGGACAAATCTCCTCCTGACCGCCATCACTGCCACAAATCTCCTCCTGAACCGCCATCACTGCGACAAATCTCCTCCTGACCGCCATCACTGCCACAAATTCCTCCTGACCGCCATCACTGCCACAAATCTCCTCACTGACCGCACATCACTCCTCCTGCGACACAAATCTCCTCCTGACCGCCATCACTGCGACAAATCTCCTCCTGACCGCCATCACTGCACACAAATCTCCTCCTGACCGCCATCACTGCGAACCAAATCTCCTCCTGACCGCCAATCACTGCGACAAATCTCCTCCTGACCGCCATCACTGCGACAAATCTCCTCCTGACCGCCATCACTGCCGACAAATCTCCTCCTGAACCGCCATCACTCCTGCGACAAATCTCCTCCTGACCGCCATCACTGCCACAAATCTCCTCCTGACCGCCATCACTGCCACAAATCTCCTCCTGACGCCATCACTGCCACAACTCACTCCTGACCGCCATCACTGCCAAATCCCTCCTGACCGCCATCACTGCCACAAATTCTCCTCCTGACCGCCATCACTGCGACAAATCTCCTCCTGACCGCCATCACTGCCACAAATCTCCTCCTGACCGCCATCACTGCCACAAATCTCCTCCTGACCATCATCACTGCCACAAATCTCCTCCTGACCGCCATCACTGCGACAAATCTCCTCCTGACCGCCATCACTGCCACAAATCTCCTCCTGACGCCATCACTGCGACAAATCTACTCCTGTACCGCCATCACTGCGACAAATTCTCCTCCTGACCGCCATCACTGCCACAAATCTCCTCCTGACCGCCATCACTGCCACAAATCTCCTCCTGACCGCCATCACTGCCACAAATCTCCTCCTGACCGCCATCACTGCCACAAATCTCCTCCTGACCGCCATCACTGCCACAAATCTCCTCCTGACCGCCATCACTGCGACAAATCTCCTCTGGACCGCCATCACTGCGAACAAATCCCACTCCTGACCGCCATCACTGCCACAAATCTCCTACTGACCGCCATCACTGCCACAAATCTCCTCCTGACCGCTACCGCCGAGTACACGCCCGTCCTAGCAGTCACATCAGTCACAGGGAAACCGCTACAAACTGCTCTTAAAGGAGCCACACCAACAGTGACCGAATTGTCTCTTTATATAGCGGTATTTTATTTTTCTTAGTATTTTTACGTTGTTTTTTTTTTTTTTTTTAAATATAAATTTCTCTCAGAGGCCACTTTTGAGTAGTGTACCTGTCGGTGAGACATCGACACACTTGAAGATGTTTTGCCCAGTTGACAGACTTGGAGAGCGGGAGCATCGCTAGACTGAAGCAGGACGGTCGTTTCCATGAATTGCCGTCATTTAGGCTGTTCTGACCTCGCTGTTAGGAGATGTTGGGAGCAGTAGTTACGTGAGGGCAGACAGTGAACCGGTTCCAGACTGTGCAGACAGATACCAGTAGAGAGAATGCTGTGACCCACTGACGAGCACGAGGAGCTCCACAATTCTGTTCTCCACCATCCAGACACAGGCGACCCCTTCATTACTCACCGTACATCCTGTATCCAGGCTAGAGGCCGTATCTCATCTTGTATCCAGGCTAGAGGCCGTATCTCATCTTGTATCCGGGCTAGAGGCCGTATCTCATCTTGTATCCGGGCTAGAGGCCGTATCTCATCTTGTATCCGGGCTAGAGGCCGTATCTCATCTTGTATCCGGGCTAGAGGCTGTATCTCATCTTGTATCCGGGCTAGAGGCCGTATCTCATCTTGTATCCAGGCTAGAGGCCGTATCTCATCTTGTATCCGGGCTAGAGGCCGTATCTCATCTTGTATCCGGGCTAGAGGCCGTATTCTCATCTTGTATCCGGGCTAGAGGCTGCTATCTCATCTTGTATCCGGGCTAGAGGCCGTATCTCATCTTGTATCCGGGCTAGAGGCCGTATCTCATCTTGTATCCAGGCTAGAGGCCGTATCTCATCTTGTATCCAGGCTAGAGGCCGTATCTCAATCTTGTATCCTTGTATCCGGCTAGAGGCCGTATCTCATCTTGTATCCGGGCTGGAGGGCCGTATCTCATCTTGTATCCGGGCTGGAGGCCGTATCTCGCCCTGTATCCGGGCTGGAGGCCGTATCTCGCCCTGTATCCGGGCTGGAGGCCGTATCTCGCCCTGTATCCGGGCTGGAGGCCGTATCTCGCCCTGTATCCGGGCTGGAGGCCGTATCTCGCCCTGTATCCGGGCTGGAGGCCGTATCTCGCCCTGTATCCGGGCTGGAGGCCGTATCTCGCCCTGTATCCGGGCTGGAGGCCGTATCTCGCCCTGTATCCGGGCTGGAGGCCGTATCTCGCCCTGTATCCGGGCTGGAGGCCGTATCTCGCCCTGTATCCGGGCTGGAGGCCGTATCTCGCCCTGTATCCGGGCTGGAGGCCGTATCTCGCCCTGTATCCGGGCTGGAGGCCGTATCTCGCCCTGTATCCGGGCTGGAGGCCGTATCTCGCCCTGTATCCGGGCTGGAGGCCGTATCTCGCCCTGTATCCGGGCTGGAGGCCGTATCTCGCCCTGTATCCGGGCTGGAGGCCGTATCTCGCCCTGTATCCGGGCTGGAGGCCGTATCTCGCCCTGTAGATACTGGCGCTGTACTGGGCCTTTTGACTCCTCTCTGTGACGTAGATTTTTTTAAATTTTTTTTACCAAAATTACATTTTTTAATCAGCCTCTTTGGGTGTAGATGACAGTTGATGCTTCGGATCATCTGAAGACGTGGAGGGTGCGGGGCTTGGTACAATCTTTCAAGGCTTCCTGGAGAAGGATGTTCCGCGTGCTCCAGGTTTTCCAGCAACGTCTCTGCGGTTGCTAGGCAGCCATCATGCCTAACGGCCTTGGCCAATTAGTCCCTAAGAGCTTATTGTGCCGTGTTTTTGAGCCCCCATCCATATGAGTCACATGATGCGGCAGTCAATCAGTGGTTCCCCCCCCCCCACTCTTTTATGTAGACCCTCTCACATAGTCGGTGGTCACCAAGGAAAAGTGGTAGTTTCTAGGCAACCAGAGGACCGCGCTGTGGTCCGGCCTGAGAGCGTGGAAGCCAAAAAATGGTCATTAGAAGCTTTAACATAAAGGTGAGCGCCATGGGTCGTCGGTATAGCGGCGGCCATTAGCGTCCATGAGGGCCCAGTGTATGGAGTCGTGACAGTCGTGTGTGGGTATCAGGTACTCCATGTAGTAATGGTAAGGCTGCCCACACGTACTGGACAGGCACTGGGACGAGTAGCACTCGCTGCCAGGCAGAAGCTGCAAAAGCCTTCATCAATCGAGGAGAGGATGTGACCTGATCATAGGACTGGTGAGATCAAATCGCTGGGACACGGAGGTAGACCACGCAGCTGATACAGGGCCCCAGGGGAGGAGGGCCCCATGCTGGAAGCCCGGTCTCCCCGTGTGTGTCGCGGTCATTACCGTCCCCTCTTCTCCCCGTGTGTGTCGTGGTCATTACCGTCCCCTCCTCTCCCCGTGTGTGTCACGGTCATTACCGTCCCCTCCTCTCCCCGTGTGTGTCACGGTCATTACCGTCCCCTCCTCTCCCCGTGTGTGTCGCGGTCATTACCGTCCCCTCCTCTCCCCGTGTGTGTCGCGGTCATTACCGTCCCCTCCTCTCCCTGTGTGTCACATTCCGCCTCGGCTCAGATTTCACGTGTTCCCTCTCTTCTCCCCCAGACGTGCCATGAAGCGTAGCCTGCGGCTCAGGTGCCCCTTCCAGAACACCTGTGTCATCAACAAGAATAACCGGCGGCACTGCCAGGCCTGCCGGCTGAAGAAATGTCTGGACATCGGGATGAAGAAGGAGTGTGAGTCCTCCTGAGATATCCGTGTGATGATCAGAGCCCACATGACCTCTTTGTTACTACTGACTAAGACCCCCATCAGCCATAACAATAAAACCACTCATATTGTACAGTCCCACTCTGACCGGTCGTGGACTCCACGTGTCCTGTGGGATCTAAACTAGTAAGTTGTCAGTGCGGCCTCCATGGATCCTGCAGATGATTGGAGGAGATGTAGCAGTTTGGAGGCAAGTCGTCACCTTCTTCTCTGTCATGTTACACATTGTGGCCGAGGGGGGGGTATGCAGGCTGATAGAAGGCACTGCCATTAGGGGGCAGTACTGCCGTAGAGGGGTTACTTGTCTGTACGATATTAGGTAAGTGGTATATGAGCAATGTGACCCCAGGAGCCAAGGTTTCCAGTAGGACATTGCCCAGAACATCACACTGCCTCCACAGTACTGCCTTCTTCCCATAGTGCACCTGGTGCCATCTCTTCTCCAGGTAAGTGACGCACACACCCAGCAGTCTACATGATGTAATGTGATTCCTCAGACCAGGCTGCCTTCTTCCCATAGTGCACCTGGTGCCATCTCTTCTCCAGGTAAGTGACGCACACACCCAGCAGTCCACATGATGTAATGTGATTCCTCAGACCAGGCTGCCTTCTTCCCATAGTGCACCTGGTGCCATCTCTTCTCCAGGTAAGTGACACACACACCCGGCCGTCCACATGATTTAATGTTATTCCTCAGACCAGGTCGCCTTCTTCCCATGGTGCACCTGGTGCCATCTCTTCTCCAGGTAAGTGACGCACACACCCAGCAGTCCACATGATGTAATGTTATTCCTCAGACCAGGCCGCCTTCTTCCCATGGTGCACCTGGTGCCATCTCTTCTCCCGGTAAGTGACACACACACCCGGCCGTCCACATGATGTAATGTGATTCCTCAGACCTGGCCGCCCTCTTCCTTTGCTCTAGCTCAGATACTCATGCACCCACTGTAGACACTTTCTCTTCTGTGAGGTCGGACCAGGCAGGCTCGCCCTCGCTCCCCACACATCAATGAGCCTGGGGTGTAGGTCGGGAGGTGAGGCGCTCCGCCATGTTTTAATGCCTCCTTCTCTCTCGCCCGCAGTGATCATGTCTGACGAGGCCGTGGAGCTGCGACGCTCCCTGATTAAGAAGAGGCAGAGATTGTCCCAGATCCTGTCCTTCTCCCCTGTGTCCACCATGACGGAGGAGCAGGAGGCGCTGGTGAGGCAGCTCACAGGAGCCCTGAAGAAGACCTTTGACAGCAGCTTCACCTACTTCAGGAACTACCGGGTATGAATGAAACGGAGGAGGAACGTCCAAGACGGGGATGGAGGAGGCTTCATTGTTAAAGGGCTGGTGTCTGAGGTTGTGTGAACTTCACCTCATACCTTCTCCATGCTTTACACTGCAGCTTTGCGTACCATTATCAGATCAGTGCTCTTTAGGGTAGACAGAGGATGTCATCTCCCTCATAGCCTTTCTGTTTCACCGTTAGCCCCCCAGACGGCAGGCGGATCTTCCGGACCACCTCCAGGAGTCCTCGGTCTTCTTGATGTTACCTCACATATCCGACCTGATCACCTATATGATCAAGGGCATTATAGAATTTGCCAAAATCATCTCGTATTTCAGGTAGAGACCCCCTGATATAATGGCTGCCAGGTGTCTGTCTCTGTCCGGTGACCCCTGACATCTCTGCTCTTTCAGGGATTTGGGTATCGAGGACCAGATCGCACTGCTGAAGGGCTGCGCCATTGAGCTCTGCATCATCCGATTTAACACCGTCTTCGACTACAGTACGCGGACCTGGTTGTGTGGACCGCAACACTACGACGTTGATGATTTGGCGCTCGGTGAGTACACAGCCTCTCTGCGGGGCTTATGTCTCTGTATACGTGTTCTGCCGTAAGTACATGGATTGTATCCCCTCCCCCACAGCCGGCTTCCGTCAGCTCTTCTTAGAGCCGCTGATTCGATTCCACTGTATGCTGAAGAAACTGTGCCTGCACGTGGAGGAGTACGCCCTGATGCAAGCCATCTCCCTGTTCTCCACAGGTAAGGTAACCCTCCATCTGTACTGAGTGGAACTTAAGTCAACTCCACCTGCAGCTCCATCTGAATACCTGCATTAGGGCTCATGCACATGAACGTATTTTCTTTCCGCATCCGTTCCGTTTTTCTGTTCTATTAGGAACCAGCATTTCCATTCCTCAAAATACGAAATGTACGCGGACGTCATCTGTATTTTTTGCGGACTGCAAAATACATACGGTCATGTGCATGAGTGAGCCCTTACTGATGGGTGGGGGTGTGGTCAGTGTAGTCAGGGGCTGGATTAAGGCGGAGTCAGTCCTGCTGTATGGAGTTGTTTAGTGGTCACATTGTGAGCTGTTGTTGGGCGGCTGCTTCTCCAATCTGAGGACCTAAAGTCGAGTTTATCAACCTTTTCAGCTTTGGGGAACCCCCAGAGAAGTAGTCTCATCTACCAAATCTCCTCTTTCCACAAAAAAAAAATACACTAGACACTGAAAAATCAACAGACCCCAGACCAGACCCCGAGATTAATCCGACCCCAGACCAGACCCCGAGATTAATCCGACCCCAGACCAGACCCCTGGATTAATCCGACCCCAGACCAGACCCCTGGATTAATCCGACCCCAGACCAGACCCCTGGATTAATCGGACCCCAGACCAGACCCCGAGATTAATCGGACCCCAGACCAGGCCCCGAGATTAATCGGACCCCAGACCAGGCCCCTGGATTAATCGGACCCCAGACCAGGCCCCTGGATTAATCGGACCCCAGACCAGGGCCCCTGGATTAATCGGACCCCAGACCAGGCCCCTGGATTAATCGGACCCCAGACCAGGCCCCTGGATTAATCGGACCCCAGACCAGGCCCCTGGATTAATCCGACCCCAGACCAGGCCCCTGGATTAATCCGACCCCAGACCAGGCCCCTGGATTAATCCGACCCCAGACCAGGCCCCTGGATTAACCCCTTCCCGACCGGCGCCGTACATGTACGGCGCTCGGGCGGTGCGGGGACATGACGCCCGCTCGCGGGTGCGGCGGGCATCATGGCCGGCAAGTCTCTGCTGTTTCTAACAGCAGAGACTTGCGGCTACTTACCGCCATCGGCGGCGTCTTCCGATGGGCCTCTCTTTTCTTCTGGGCCCCTCTGATGGCTTCCGGTGGCGTCTGAACCCGGAAGCGGTTCGCTTCCGGGTGATGTACAGACGACCCGATTGGCCAATCGGGCCGTCTGTACACTCTATGAAAGCTGTAATCCTCGCTGGTGAGGATTACAGCTTTCAAAGTGCAATTCTTATTCTGGCCACTAGATGGCAGGCCAGGATAAGAAATGAGCAATCATGAGTTTTAATTCAAGATAAAAATCAGAGATTGCTCATAGTGAAAAAATTAAAAGTACAATATATTAGCTTATATTTGAGATTTCAAATAATAAAAAAAAAATTTAAAAAAAATGTTAAAAAATATATAAAAAATAAAAAATATATAAAAGTTTAAATCACCCCCCTTTCCGTATAATTAAAAAATAAATACCTAAATAACAATAAATATAGACATCATGGGTATCACCGTCACCGAAAACGACCGTACTTTTAAACTAAAAAAAAAAAATTCCAATACGGCAAATTGTGTGGCGGAAAAAAAGCGTCCAAATGGCGATTTGACGTTTTTTGTCACTTTTTTTTTCTAAAAAAAATTAAATAAAAAGCGATCAAAAAGTCAGACACACCCCAGAATGGTATCAATAAAAACTTCAGATCGCCCCGCAAAAAATGAGCCCCCATACAGCTCCGTACACATAAATGCCAAAAAGTTATCGGGGTCAAGATATGACGACCAAAAAAAAAAACAAAAAAAAACCAACTTTATCATTTTTTTATCACTATCAAAACACAAGAAAAACTAAACATGTTAGGTACCGCTGGATTCGTACTGACCTGTAGAATGAAAGTAACGGATCAGTTTTAATGAACAGCGAACGCCGTAAATAAAAAACCCGGAAAACTGTAGCGGAATAGTGTTTGTTTTGCAATTTCACCCGATTTGGAATTTTTTTCCCGCTTCCCACTACACCATATCCAATAATAAATGGTGGCATTTGAAAGTACAACTTGTCCCGCAAAAAACAAGCCCTCATACAACTATGTGAGCAGAAAAATAAAAAAGTTATGGCTGTATGAAGGCAAGGAGCAAAAAACGAAAACGCAATACCGAAAAAACCTCCGGTCGTGAAAGGGTTAATCCGACCCCAGACCAGGCCCCTGGATTGATCCGACCCCAGACCAGGCCCCTGGATTAATCCGACCCCAGACCAGGCCCCTGGATTAATCCGACCCCAGACCAGACCCCGAGATTAATCGGACCCCAGACCAGGCCCCGAGATTAATCCGACCCCAGACCAGGCCCCGGGATTAATCCGACCCCAGACCAGACCCCGAGATTAATCCGACCCCAGACCAGACCCCTAACGTTAATTCGACCCCAGACCCGACCCTTAACATTAATCTGACCCCAGACCAGACCCCTAGATTAATCCAACACCAGACCCCTAACATTAATCTGACCCCAGACCAGACCCCTAGATTAATCCAACACCAGACCCCTAACATTAATCTGACCCCAGACCAGACACTGTAGCGTAAAGTGAATTCTAAAGATTTGCGAATGAATAAGCTTACGCAGGCTACGTAAATAAATATATTTTCTCAGTGATTACATACACGATAACACAAAGAAATCACAGAATAATAAAGAATAAATAATCATCACTAGTCTAAATGGGGTGAAGGCTCCGTCGATCATGCTATAACCCATGGCTGTCTACCCCGTTATAACATGACTGACGCCCCAGGGTGTACAAGAGAAATAAAGCAATCATACTCCCATTATACCTAGAATGGAGGTCCTGGTGGAGTCTGCTGAGACAAGGTGGGTAGCAGAAGTTTAACCTGTTAGCCCCTCCTCCAGTGTGCAGCACGCATGTCTCTGAGATCACTCAGGAATGTGGTCTTATCAGCACAATGGGAGATGGGTACTATCTCTAACCCACTTCATTACAAGGGAAACATAAACTATTACACAGAACCAATCAGTCACTTAAAAATACCCTTATAATACAGACACCTACATTAATATTTCCCCAGACCCCAGGGGGTGACACCAAACCACAGGTGTCAACCTCTCCTCCAGGGTCAGGATCTGATCCGGTTTACCTCAGCAGACTGCACGCTCCATTATGGGGGCCTGTTGTTGACATTAGAAGCCCCAAATGGAGGGGAAATAAAGTCCTGTCTATAGGGAGGAAGGAACAGAAATATGTGCGCTCTCCAGCAGGGGTTAAAAAACGGAAGGTTCTGTGGTGCGCATTACAGCAGCAGCAAATCACGTGTCATCCGTGTGCTGCCCCCCATGTCACGTGTCATCCCTGTGCTGCCCCCCATGTCACGTGTCATCCCTGTGCTGCCCCCCATGTCACGTGTCATCCCTGTGCTGCCCCCCATGTCACGTGTCATCCCTGTGCTGCCCCCCATGTCACGTGTCATCCCTGTGCTGCCCCCCCATGTCACGTGTCATCCCTGTGCTGCCCCCCATGTCACGTGTCATCCCTGTGCTGCCCCCATGTCACGTGTCATCCCGTGCTGCCCCCCATGTCACGTGTCATCCCTGTGCTGCCCCCCATGTCACGTGTCATCCCTGTGCTGCCCCCTCATGTCACGTGTCATCCCTGTGCTGCCCCCCATGTCACGTGTCATCCCTGTGCTGCCCCCCCATGTCACGTGTCATCCCTGTGCTGCCCCCCCATGTCACGTGTCATCCCTGTGCTGCCCCCCCATGTCACGTGTCATCCCTGTGCTGCCCCCCCCATGTCACGTGTCATCCCTGTGCTGCTCCCCCATGTCACGTGTCATCCCTGTGCTGCCCCCCCATGTCACGTGTCATCCCTGTGCTGCCCCCCCATGTCACGTGTCATCCCTGTGCTGCCTCCCCATGTCACGTGTCATCCCTGTGCTGCCCCCCCATGTCACGTGTCATCCCTGTGCTGCCCCCCCATGTCACGTGTCATCCCTGTGCTGCCCCCCCCATGTCACGTGTCATCCCTGTGCTGCCCCCCCATGTCACGTGTCATCCCTGTGCTGCCCCCCCATGTCACGTGTCATCCCCTGTGCTGCTCCCTCATGTCACGTGTCATCCCTGTGCTGCTCCCTCATGTCACGTGTCATCCCTGTGCTGCCCCCCCATTCATGTGTCATCCCTGTGCTGCCCCCCCATTGTCACGTGTCATCCCTGTGCTGCCCCCCCATGTCACGTGTCATCCCTGTGCTGCCCCCCCATTGTCACGTGTCATCCCTGTGCTGCCCCCCCCATGTCACGTGTCATCCCTTGTGCTGCCCCCCCCATGTCACGTGTCATCACTTTGCTCCCCCCCCATGTCATGTGAGCACACGCTTGTTAGTAGTGGGACCTGGGATCACGTGTTCCCGAGTCCAGGGGTCATATGACGCGGCGCTCAGAGATGTTCTAGGTTTTCTGGTATCTTGTGACTTCTTTCAGACCGGCCGGGCGTCAGCAACCGCGCAAATATCGATAAAATCCAGGAGCATCTGGCGCTAACCCTCATGGCGTATATAGGAAGCCAGCGACCGCCATCTCTGGAGAACAGGTGAGGGGTCACATATGTGTATGTCATCTTGTAGAATCCTCCAGGCACCTCCCAATACAGGGTGTGACACGTTACCTGCCCCCAGTGACCCCCGTACAGGTGTGTGACACGTTACCTGCCCCCGGTGACCCCCGTACAGGTGTATGACACGTTACCTGCCCCCGGTGACCCCTGTACAGGTGTGTGACACGTTACCTGCCCCCGGTGACTCCTGTACAGGTGTGTGACACGTTACCTGCCCCGGTGACCCCTGTACAGGGATGTGACACGTTACCTGCCCCCGGTGACCTCCGTACAGTTGTGTGTGACACGTTACCTGCCCCGGTGACCCCCGTACAGTTGTGTGTGACACGTTACCTGCCCCCGGTGACCCCCATACAGGTGTGTGACACGTTACCTGCCCCCAGTGACCCCCGTACAGTTGTGTGTGACACGTTACCTGCCCCCGGTGACCCCCATACAGGTGTGTGACACGTTACCTGCCCCCGGTGACCCCCGTACAGTTGTGTGTGACACGTTACCTGCCCCCGGTGACCCTTGTACAGGTGTGTGACACGTTACCTGCCCCGGTGACCCCTGTACAGGTGTGTGACACGTTACCTGCCCCCGGTGACCCCTGTACAGGTGGTGTGACACGTTACCTTCCCCGGTGACTTCTGTATAGGTGTGTGTGACACGTTACCTTCCCCCGGTGACTTCTGTATAGGTGTGTGACACGTTACCTGCCCCTGTGACCCCCGTACAGGTGTGTGACACGTTACCTGCCCCCCGGTGACCCCTGTACAGGTGTGTGACACGTTACCTGCCCCCCCAGTGACCCTTGTACAGGTGATGTGACACGTTACCTGCCCCCAGTGACCCCCGTACAGGTGTGTGACACGTTACCTGCCCCCGGTGACTCCTGTACAGGTGTGTGACACGTTACCTGCCCCCGGTGACCCCTGTACAGGGATGTGACACGTTACCTGCCCCGGTGACCTCCGTACAGTTTGTGTGTGTGACACGTTACCTGCCCCCGGTGACCCCCATACAGGTGTGTGACACGTTACCTGCCCCCGGTGACCCCGTACAGTTGTGTGTGACACGTTACCTGCCCCCGGTGACCCCCATACAGGTGTGTGACACGTTACCTGCCCCGGTGACCCCCGTACAGTTGTGTGTGACACGTTACCTGCCCCCTGGTGACCCTTGTACAGGTGTGTGACACGTTACCTCCCCCGGTGACCCCTGTACAGGTGTGTGACACGTTACCTGCCCCCGGTGACCCCCCCCCTGTACAGGTGTGTGGACACGTTACCTGCCCCCGGTGACCCCTGTACAGGTGTGTGACACGTTACCAGGTGTGACACGTTACCCCCCGGTGACTTTCTGTATAGGTGTTGTGACACGTTACCTGCCCCGGTGACCCCCCGTACAGGTGTGTGACACGTTACCTGCCCCGGTGACCCCTGTACAGGTGTGTGACACGTTACCTGCCCCCGGTGTGTGGTTACCCCCGTACAGGTGTTGTGACACGTTACCTGCCCCCTGTGACCCCCGTACAGGTGTGTGACACGTTACCTGCCCCGGTGACCCCCGTACAGGTGTGTGACACGTTACCTGCCCCGGTGACCCCGTACAGGTGTGTGTGACACGTTACCTGCCCGTACGGTGACCCCCGTACAGGTGTGTGACACGTTACCTGCCCCCAGGTGACCCCGTACAGTGTGTGTGACACGTTACCTGCCCCCGGTGACCCCCGTACAGGTGTGTGACACGTTACCTGACCCCCCGGTGACCCCCGGTGACCCCGTACGTACAGGTGTGTGACACGTTACCTGCCCCCGGTGACCCCCGTACAGGTGTGTGACACGTTACCTGCCCCCGGTGACCCCCGTACAGGTGTGTGACACGTTACCTGCCCCAGGTGACCCCCGTACAGGTGTGTGACACGTTACCTGCCCCCGGTGACCCCGTACAGGTGTGTGACACGTTACCTGCCCCCGGTGACCCCGTACAGGTGTGTGACCGCCTGGTACCAGTACAGGTGTGTGACACGTTACCTGCCCCCGGTGACCCCCGTACAGGTGTGTGACACGTTACCTGCCCCGGTGACCCCGCGTACAGGTGTGTGTGACACGTTACCTGCCCCCGGTGACCCCCGTACAGGTGTGTGACACGTTACCTGCCCCCGGTGACCCCCGTACGTACAGGTGTGTGACACGTTACCTGCCCCCGGTGACCCCCGTACAGGTGTGTGACACGTTACCTGCCCCCGGTGACCCCCTGTACAGGTGTGTGTGACACGTTACCTGCCCCAGGTGTACAGGTGTGTGACACTTACCTGCCCCGGTGACCCCCGTACAGGTGTGTGACACGTTACCTGCCCCCGGTGACCACTGTGTACAGGTGTGTGACACGTTACCTGCCCCCCCGGTGACCCCCGTACAGGTTACCTGTGTGACACGTTACCTGCCCCCAGGTGACCCCCGTACAGGTGTGTGACACGTTACCTGTTACCCCCCAGGTGACCCCCGTACAGTACAGTGTGTGACACGTTACCTGCCCCTGCCCCAGGTGACACGACCCCCTGTACAGGTGTGTGTTACCCCCCAGTACGTGTGTGACACGTTACGTACCTGCCCCCCCCGTACAGTGTGTGACCGTGTACAGGTGTGTGACACGGTGTACAGGTGTGTGACACAGGTGTGTGACAACGTTACCCCAGGTGACCCCCGTACAGGTGTGTGACACAGGTGTGTGTTACCTGCCCCAGGTGACCCCGTACAGGTGTGTGACACGTTACCCCCTGTACCCCCCAGGTGGTGACCCCTGTACAGGTGTGTCACGTGTTGCCCCCCTCTGACGTCAGGCTTTGGTGTTTGGTCGCAGGTTCCTTTTCGCCAAGATCATGGAGTGTCTTACGGAGCTGCGTTCCGTCAATGACGAGTACAGTAAGCAGATCCTGCACATCTGGGACATTCAGCCGGACTACACCCCCCTGATGCACGAGATATTCAGCAGATTGTCTGACTGACCCCCGCCTGCCGTCCTCGGGGCCCTTACTCTATGAACTGTGTCCGTCTGTTCGGGGGCCATCTCCGCGTCTGAACTCGGTCGTGTTGTCGGTACGTTGTGTGCGTTGATGTGAAGGTGAGCGCCGCGCCCCCGACAGACGGACCGCCGAACAGTTTGTGTCAAATGTGAATCTTCGGAAATTGCGGAGTTTCTAGTGATCAGGACGTGACGCTATCAGGGAAACCTTCTCTTACCTCTCAGGGGCGGCGGCATCATGGAAGATCCGTCTCCTCTTCAGGGAATAAGCTACAACCAATCACCTACCTATGACCACCAGAGCTGACGCTTCATCTGACTCCGCCCACAGCGGCAGGGGCTGGATAATTACTTTCCATTGATTTTATTCTTCAGGTTTCAGGAGCTCATTTGTCACCTCTGCCTCTGCTGGGTCATGATTGATTCAGATCTTATACTCTAGCTGCTTCCAGAGCTGCGTTCACAATATTCCTGCCCCCTTACCGCAGCTCCCATAATGCACTGTGCTTTAGTCAGGCCATCAGGATACGGTGCAGAGCCCACAATGCAAAATGATGGTCGTAGTCTGCTGAACCCCACATCTTCCCGGGCAGAATTATGAATGCAGCTCTTGATGTGACTGTAACAGGGGGACAAGGTGCAATACAGTGAACCGGCGCCATAACGAGCGCCACATGTGGGGGCCCCGGAGTGGTCTCTTCATGCGACCATACAGTGTCTTATCTATGGAGAACTGGGGGCCACAGGAAGGGGCTTCTGAGCGTCGCATCTTGTCTCATACTCCAGTCTTTTCCAAAGCTGCAATGACCATTCTGCTGATTTTCCACCCATGTCACCTCCAGAGCTGTACTTCTCATTACAATCCATCAGGGCTATGATCACAGATGAGCTGCCTGAGCGCGAGCAGAATTGTGACTGCAGCTTTGGGTGTGATTGGAGTATAGAGGGTAGATTTATACTGCAGGGTATTCAGAGATCTCCTCACCAGTACAGGAGCGCCTTCCTCCCAGTGCCTGGCCCCTCACCAGTACAGGAGAGCCTTCCTCCCAGTGCCTGTCCCCTCACCAGTACAGGAGCGCCTTCCTCCCAGTTGCCTGTCCCCTCACCAGTACAGGAGCGCCTTCCTCCCAGTGCCTGGCCCCTCACCAGTACAGGAGCGCCTTCCTCCCAGTGCCTGGCCCCTCACCAGTACAGGAGCGCCTTCCTCCCAGGCCTGGCCCCTCACCAGTACAGGAGCACCTTCCTCCCAGTGCCTTTCCCCTCACCAGTTACAGGAGCGCCTTCCTCCCAGTGCCTGTCCCCTCACCAGTACAGGAGCGCCTTCCTCCCAGTGCCTGTCCCCTCACCAGTACAGGAGAGCCTTCCTCCCAGTGCCTGTCCCTCACCAGTACAGGAGAGCCTTCCTCCCAGTGCCTGTCCCCTCACCCAGTACAGGAGCGCCTTCCTCCCAGTGCCTGTCCCCTCACCAGTACAGAGCGCCTTCCTCCCAGTGCCTGTCCCCTCACCAGTACAGGAGAGCCTTCTACCCAGTGCCTGTCCCCTCACCAGTACAGGAGAGCCTTCTACCCAGTGCCTGTCCCCTCACCAGTACAGGAGAGCCTTCCTCCCAGTGCCTGTCCCCTCACCAGTACAGGAGAGCCTTCTACCCCAGTGCCTGTCCCCTCACCAGTACAGGAGAGCCTTCTACCAGTGCCTGTCCCCTCACCAGTACAGGAGAGCCTTCTACCCAGTGCCTGTCCCCTCACCAGTACAGGAGAGCCTTCCTCCCAGTGCCTGTCCCCTCACCAGTACAGGAGCGCCTTCCACCCAGTGCCTGTCCCCTCACCAGTCAGAGAGCCTTCCTCCCAGTGCCTGCCCCTCACCAGTACGGAGCGCCTTCCTCCCAGTGCCTGGCCCCTCACCAGTACAGGAGCGCCTTCCTCCCAGTGCCTGGCCCCTCACCAGTACAGGAGCGCCTTCCACCCAGTGCCTGTCCCCTCACCAGTACAGGAGAGCCTTCCTCCCAGTGCCTGGCCCCTCACCAGTACAGGAGCGCCTTCCTCCCAGTGCCTGGCCCCTCACCAGTACAGGAGCGCCTTCCTCCCAGTGCCCTGGCCCCTCACCAGTACAGGAGCGCCTTCCTCCCAGTGCCTGGCCCCTCACCAGTACAGGAGCACTTTCCTCCCAGTGCCTGTCCCCTCACCAGTACAGGAGAGGCCCTCCACCCACTGCCACTCCCTCACTACACCAGTACGAGAGAACCTATTCTCCCTGTTGCTGCCACTTGACCTTCACCAGTATGGGAGCATCCTCCACCCAGTTGCCACCCCCCTCACCTCACCAGTACAGGGGCGTCCTCCACCCAGTGCCAGCCCCCTCACCTCACCAGTACAGGGGCGTCCTCCACCCAGTGCCATCCCCCTCACCTCACCAGTACAGGGGCGTCCTCCACCCAGTGCCATCCCCCTCACCTCACCAGTACAGGGGCGTCCTCCACCCAGTGCCAGCCCCCTCAGCTCACCAGTACAGGGGCGTCCTCCACCCAGTGCCAGCCCCCTCACCTCACCAGTACAGGGGCGTCCTTCCACCCAGTGCCAGCCCCCTCACCTCACCAGTACAGGGGCGTCCTCTACCCAGTGCCAGCCCCCTCACCTCACCAGTACAGGGGCGTCCTCCACCCAGTGCCAGCCCCCTCACCTCACCAGTACAGGGGCGTCCTCCACCCAGTGCCAGCCCCCTCACCTCACCAGTACAGGGGCGTCCTCCACCCAGTGCCAGCCCCCTCACCTCACCAGTACCGGGGCGTCCTCCACCCAGTGCCAGCCCCCTCACCTCACCAGTACAGGGGCGTGCCCTTCAGATATACCTCACTTTGTTAGGCCGGTCTCTCTCAGGTGTATTCGGTCTGGGATGGCCGGGTGCCAGGCTGTGTGATGCCTGGAGGGTGACAGAGCGGAGGCAGCCGATCAGAAGGCCACCCCGCTTCTAGTAAGAGATGAGGCATTGGGTGCCTCGCACCTCTGCACTACTCAGGTCATTGCTGTTGTCTTCTCTACGAGGAGATGAGTCTCAGGAATTACAGATGTCTCTGGGGAAGGACCAATGGACTCCTCTCTGTGGACCCCGAGTCACAATTCAGGCTTTTTTTTAATTATTTAATATGTTTGGTGTCGTAAGAAGTGACTGTGAAACCGGATGTTGTGCCGCGTTGTCATGTGACCCATGATGTCATGGGCTGAAGACAGCGCTTTGGATGTGGATATTGGGAGTATTCTGTAATAAAGAGCAGTTAACTGTGTTCTATGTGTGTCAGTCATTTTACAAGATCAGCGCATTCTCCTGAAACCCTCTGTGCTGCTGAGACCCTGCTCCTTCCACTATGTAACTTTCATCCTGTGACCTCCACAAGATCAGCACACTTCTCTCCTGAAATCCTCTGTGCTGCTGGGGATCCTGCACCTTCCACTATGTAACTTTCATCCTGTGACCTCCACAAGATCAGCACACTTCTCTCCTGAAATCCTCTGTGCTGCTGGGGATCCTGCACCTTCCACTATGTAACTTTCATCCTGTGACCTCCACAAGATCAGCACACTTCTCTCCTGAAATCCTCTGTGCTGCTGGGGATCCTGCACCTTCCACTATGTAACTTTCATCCTGTGACCTCCACAAGATCAGCACACTTCGCTCCTGTAATCCTCTGTGCTGCTGTGAGGACACTGCTCCTTCCACTATGTAACTCTCATCCTGTGACCTCCACAAGATCAGCACAGTCCTCTCCTGAAATCCTCTGTGCTGCTGCGAGGACCCTGTTCCTTCCCCTATGTAACTTTCATCCTGTGACCTCCACAAGATCAGCACACTTCTCTCCTGAAATCCTCTGTGCTGCTGTGGACTCTGCTCCTTCCACTATTTAACTTTCATCCTGTGACCTCCACAAGATCAGCACACTTCTCTCCTGAAATCCTCTGTGCTGCTGTGAGGACCCTGCTCCTTCCACTATGTAACTCTCATTTTGTGACCTCCAAAGGATCAGCACACTCCTCTCCTGAAATCCTCTCTGCTGCTGCGGACCCTGCGTCTGCCACTGTGACCCTGACATTGTGTTTGGAAGGGGTTAATCCATGTCTCCACTGGTCAGTAGCTGGTGGAGCCTGGTGAAAGGTTCCAGGAGCTTTACTTTAACAGAATGGAGCCCTCAAGGACCCGTAAAAAAGAAGGGGGGGGGGGGTGTGGATGTATGGGGTTAGATAAAACTCTAGGGAGGAGGAGTATCACAATGCTGCCAGCTCCAGGGACTTGACCGTTTGGTGAGGCCATCGCCTATCAGATGTAGTGATGACAGGGATCTGTGTCCACGTCAAATAATTCCCCTCTGCCAAATAATGATCCATCCACTTCTACCTGTACCCTGCTATGCTAGAACTTGTATCGTCATGGGAGGCGAAGATGTCTGTCATCACATTGAGACATCTTTTTGGCACGACGTGTAGTTGAAGAAGACACTGGTAACAGGGACAGAAAGAACCTCCTCATAACGTGGTCCTACCTGACAGTAGACATATACAGCCACCACTAGAGGGAGCTCACTACATGCAGATTATACAGCCACCACTAGAGGGAGCTCACTACATACAGACTATACAGCCACCACTAGAGGGAGCTCACTACATGCAGATTATACAGCCACCACTAGAGGGAGCTCACTACATACAGGTTATACAGCCACCACTAGAGGGAGCTCACTACATACAGGTTATACAGCCACCACTAGAGGGAGCTCACTACATACAGATTATACAGCCACCACTAGAGGGAGCTCACTACATACAGATTATACAGCCACCACTAGAGGCAGCTCACAACATACAGATTATACAGCCACCACTAGAGGGAGCTCATTACATACAGATTATACCGCCACCACTAGAGGGAGCTCACTACATACAGATTATACAGCCACCACTAGAGGGAGCTCACTACATACAGATTATACAGCCACCACTAGAGGGAGCTCACTACATACAGATTATACAGCCACCACTAGAGGGAGCTAACTACATACAGATTATACAGCCACCACTAGAGGGAGCTCACTATATACAGATTATACAGCCTCCACTAGAGGGAGCTCACTACATACAGATGTATACAGCCACCACTAAGAGGCAGCTCACTACATACAGATTATACAGCCACCACTAGAGGCAGCTCACTACATACAGATTATACAGCCACCACTAGAGGGAGCTCCACTACATACAGATATACAGCCACCACGTAGGGAGCTACTACATACAGATTATACAGCCACCACTAGAGGGAGCTCACTATATACAGATTATACAGCCTCCACTAGAGGGAGCTCACTACATAAAGTATTACACAGCCACCACTAGAGCAGCTCACTACATACAGATTATACAGCCACACTAGAGGAGCTCATTACATACAGATATATACCGCCACCACCAGAGGGAGCTCACTACAGATTATACAGCCACCACTAGAGGGAGCTCACTACATACAGATTATACAGCCACCACTTAGAGGGAGCTCACTACATACAGATATTACAGCCACCACTAGAGGGAGCTCACTACATACAGGTTATACAGCCACCACTAGAGACAGCTCACTACATACAGATTATACAGCCACCACTAGAGGGAGCTCATTACATACAGATTATACCGCCACCACTAGAGGGAGCTCATACATACAGATTATACAGCCACCACTAGAGGAGCTCACTACATACAAGATTATACAGCCACCACTAGAGGGAAGCTAACTACATACAGATTATACAGGCCACCACTAGAGGGAGCTCATACATACAGATTTATACCGCCACCACTAGAGGAGCTCACTACATACCGATTATACAGCCACCACTAGAGGGAGCTCACTACATACAGATTATACAGCCACCACTAGAGGGAGCTCATTACATACAGATTATACAGTCACCACTAGAGGGAGCTCACTACATCAGATCAACATCCACCACTAGAGGGAGCTCGCTACATACAGATACACAGCCACCAGTAGAGGGAGCTCGCTACATACAGATTACACAGCCACCACTAGAGGGAGCTCACTACATACAGATTACACAGCCACCACTAGAGGGAGCTCACTACATACAGATTATACAGC
Source organism: Rhinella marina (assembly GCA_900303285.1). Classification (NCBI taxonomy): domain Eukaryota; kingdom Metazoa; phylum Chordata; class Amphibia; order Anura; family Bufonidae; genus Rhinella; species Rhinella marina. The sequence goes on along the minus strand of ONZH01000184.1, from coordinate 2,340 downwards.
CACCACTAGAGGGAGCTCACTACATAAAGATTATACAGCCACCACTAGAGGGAGCTCACTACATACAGATTATACAGCCACCACTAGAGGAGCTCATTACATACAGATTATACAGTCACCACTAGAGGGAGCTCACTACATCAGATCATACATCCACCACTAGAGGGAGCTCGCTACATACAGATTACACAGCCACCATAGAGGGAGCTTCACTACATACAGATTACACAGCCACCACTAGAGGGAGCTCACTACATACAGATTACACAGCCACCACTAGAGGGAGCTCACTAATACAGATTATACAGCCACCACTAGAGGAGCTCACTACATAAAGTTATACAGCCACCACTAAGGAGCTCACTACATACAGGTTATACAGCCACCACTAGAGGAAGCTCACTACATACAGTTATACAGCCACCACTAGAGGAGCTCACTACATACAGATTATACAGCCACCACTAGAGGGAGCTCACCAGATTATCTAGAGGGAGCTCACTACATACAGCCACACTAGAGGGAGCTCATACATACAGATTACACAGCCATCACTAGAGGGAGCTCATTACCATACAGATTATACCGCACCACTAGAGGGAGCTCACTACATCCTAGAGGAGCTCATTATACAGCCACCACTAGAGGGAGCTCACTACATACCGATTATACAGCACCACTAGAGGGAGCTCACTACATAAAGATTATACAGCCACCACTAGAGGGAGCTCATTTCATACAGATTATACAGTCACCACTAGAGGGAGCTCACTACATCAGATCATACATCCACCACTAGAGGGAGCTCGCTACATACAGATTACAGAGCCACCACTAGAGAGCTCGCTACATACAGTTACACAGACACCACTAGAGGGGGCTCACTACATACAGATTACACAGCCACCACTAGAGGGAGCTCACTACATACAGATTATACAGCCACCATAGAGGGAGCTCACTACATACATTATACAGCCGACCACTAGAAGAAGCTCACTACATACAGATTATACAGATTCCACTAGAGGCGCTCACTACATACAGATTATACAGCCACCACTAGAGGGAATCCACTACATAAAGATTATACAGCCACCACTAGAGGGAGCTCACTACATACAAGTTATACAGCCACCACTAGAGGCAGCTCATTTCATACAGAATTATACAGTCACCACTAGAGGGAGCTCACTACATAGATCATACACCACCACTAGAAGAAGCTCACTACATACAGATTATACAGATTCCACTAGAGGGAGCTCACTACATACAGATTATACAGCCACCACTAGAGGGAATCCACTACAGAGCATTAAAATTAAAGGGAGGATTATACAGCCACCATAGAGGGAATCACACATACAGATTATACAGCCACCACTAGAAAGAGCTCATACAATACATTATATACAGCCACAACCAGAGGACGCTCAATGCATATAGATATACAAACCACCACTAGAGGGAGCTCACTACATACAGATTATACAGCCACCACTAGAGGGAGCTCACTATATACAGATTATACAGCCATCACTAGAGGAAAATCACTACATACAGATTATTACAGCCATCACTGGAGGAGCTCACTACATACAGATTATACAGCCACGGCGTAGAGTGAGTTTACTACATACAGATTATACAGTCACCACTAAAGAAGCTCACTACATACAGATTATATAGCCACCACTATAAAGAGCTCACTTCAAATAGATTATACAGCTACCAATAAAGGGAGCTCACTACATATATCACTCAATTACACATTCACTACAAGAGGGAGCTCTATACAGACAGATTATATAGCCACAAGTAGAGGAGCTCGCTATATACAGATTGTACAGCCACCACTAGAGGAGCTCACTACATACAGATTCCACTAGATGACGCTCACTACATATAGATTAAACATTCACCACTAAAGGGAGCTGACTACCTACAGATTATACAGCCACCACTTGAGGGAGCTCAGGAGATTACTACATACAGATATATACAGCCACCACTAGAGGGAGCTCACTACATACAGATTATATAGCCACAACCAGAAGTAGCTCACTACATACAGATTGTACAGCCCACTAGAGGAGCTCACTACATACAGACTATACAGCCACCACTAGGGAGCTCATTACATACAGATTATACAGCCACACTAGAGGGGCTCATATATACAGATTATACAGCCATCACTAGAGAAAATCATACATACAGATTATACAGCCATCACTGGAGGGAGCTCCTATACAATTATCAGAGGTAGAGAGTTTACTACATACAGATTATACAGTCACCACTAAAGAAGCTCACTACATACAGATTATATAGCCA